>CAIGQV010016269.1:786150-806549 GCA_903798115.1 Danio jaintianensis | reverse complement strand
ACCTGTGTTCCCCTCCTGTGTCCCATTAGCGTGTGTGTGTATATATATACCCTTTAGTCTGTCTCTGTCTTTGTCGAGTATTGTATTGCCACCACCATTTGTCCATGTTCCTGTGTCTCCGTCTTCCCGTGTCTCCAGTTTCCAGTGAGTGTGAATAAATCTACGTGTTTGATAAATTCCGTGTTTCGTGCCTTTGTGAATAAGCAACCGTGACAGCTTGTTTAGGCATATTTATATGTTTATCTAGATTTTCCTGTTCTATGTTTTTGAAGCACTGTAGATTATTTTGATTCAGTGGAATGTTTAATGAATCTGAAGTATAAGGTGGTTAAAATTAAAGTTTAACATCTTCTATTTTCTGTCTGAAGCCTTCTACTTTTTCACGGAAAAAGTTCATAAAGTCATCACTACTAATTTGCGGTGGGACAGTTTGTTCCAAAGATGACTGATTATTTGTTAATTATAATAAATAAAATATAATAAATGCATAGGTGTTAAATAAAAATCTAGGATTGTTATGGTTATTTTCTATCAGTTTGCAGAGGTGCTCAGCCCTGGCGGATTTTAGAGCCTTCCTATAGCTGGACATCCTATCTTTGTACGCAGTTCTAAAGACCTCTAATTTAGTTTTTTTCCACTTACGTTCCAGGGCACGAGTTGCTGTTTTGAGAGCGCAAGTATGACTGTTATACCATGGTGTAGTTTTATTCTTATTAAAAGTTGACCTTTTTAATTTTATGGGTGCCACAGTATTTAGTGTGTTAGTAAAGATAGCATCCATACTGCTAGTTATTACATCAAGGTCATTTGTGTTTGCGGGTGCATTTAGAAATAGAGAAAGATCAGATAAGTCATTTGCAAATTCGTCTTTAGTGGATGGGACAATAGCTCTACCAGGGCGATATATCTGTGCAGATCTGCTAATTTCAGATAAACACAGCTTATATATAAGAGGTAGTGGTCTGTTATATCATCACTTTGTGTTATAATGTCTACATCAATGACCTCAATTCCATGAGACAAAATTAGATCCAATGTATGCTTTAAGCGATGGGTTTAAACCTTCGGTGCTTGACCCTTAATAAAGAAAACCTACAGAAACATTAGGGGCCATTAACACCTTCGGTGCTTGGCCCCTAATAATAAAAAAAAACTACAGAAACAATAGGGGCAATTTAACACTTTCATTTAGCTGGAAATGTAAGAAAATCATAAGCACATAAATAATTTATTGGTTTATAACTCTTGACTAGTAGTGATGTGGTCAGTGTGAGGTGACAATGACAAACATTAAGTTTCGTGTCAATATGTATAAGCATTGCAGAGTTACAGCCTCAGATGCAGTTTGGTATTGTACCAGAAAATTTGTTGGTGAAGTAAACAACAACCATATTGCCTATCAACACAAAATTTATAACTTTTTGTTAACCTGGTCTGAAGATCATGTGAGTCAAATTTGGTGAATGTTGGACCAATGGCCAATGAGGAGTTTGAAAAAGTATGTTTTTGAACAAAATGAACAGAGATACAGCCTCACTTGTAGTTTGGCATCATGCCAGCACATTTGTCGGTGTAGTAAACAAAAATCATTACACCTATTGTCACGAGTTTGATAACTTTTTGTCAGCATGGTCTGAAGAGTCAAATTTGATGAAAATCAGCTCAACGTTCTAGGAGGAGTTTGGAAAAAGTAGCTTTACAATTTGCATAAAAATGGTGGAGAAGAAGTTTGACAAATTATGGAAAATTTGGTATCAGTGTGTCCAGACTTTCAAAGGAATCTATCAACACCAGTTGCATTTTTCAAAATTTCTTTATAACTATATAACTATTTTATAACTCTAAAATTTGCTATAAAACTTTTTGAGCACCTTCAGGGTATGGAGTTGAAGATGCACAACAATTGTGGTGACAATACCTCAATGCGTTCATAAAATACGGTTATATGGGCTGACATTCATTCTCGGCGGAAGAATAAGAAGTAGAATACTAAATATAGCTGCAAGAACCAGATCAAGTGAAACAATGAGTTCTGAATACATCTGAAGTTCATTTAACTGGAAATGTAAGAAAAAAGTAATCATATGAATAATTTATTGGTTTATAACTCTTGGCGAGTAGGTGGCTGTAAGGGACCGAGGGTTAAAGGAAATAGAACACAAGCCAAAAATCCTCCATTTGAGATTTATTTCTCAACAGATAGGACATAAATCCTCAAAATAATACAGTTAAACAACCAAATGAAAATAAAGCAGCATGAGGCCAACATAACCAGCCAACACAAAATGACCTAACACAATAGAAAACAGCCAGGCTTATAAAGAAAAGGATGAGCTCATTTAAATTACAAAGGGGAGAAACCAATTCAAATTCCTACATACAACACGGAAACAGAATAAATACAACAATAACATTACCACAAAAATAATAAATCATCAAACATTAACCAATATAAACAAATTCACCACATCGATACAGAAATATTTAAACAAGGAGGATATCTAAAATCTCTTCCCCTCCTACATCACTAAAGCTGTTGGTTTGCTCAGGTGGAACCATTCTTGAATAAATTCTGTGTTCCTGCTCCAATCTTTGTCACCCCGGAAGCCACCCGGCTGCCACTTCTACGCACTCCAGCGCACCGCCATAGATATTTACATTAGATGTTGCCTACCCTGTTGTTGTCTATTGAAAGGAATGCGTCAATAGAGCCGCCATTTTAGTACAGGGTAGCGCTCCTTTGAAATGAATGCGGGACCAAGGTGCAGTGGAGGACTGTGGCCATCCAGAGCCAGAGATATACACATATATACATATATCTATGATCGGGAGTTTTCCCCGGTGGTCAGTACGCAAATATTATTTTAAATTACGAAAATTATAATTTTACATCACTTTTCTACATCGAAGGATAAGTGACTGCACGGGCATTGCCGATAAAGTGTGTGTTTGTGTGCCGCGCAAACATCCAGCATCTTCACATTGGCACACTGTCTTGACTAGTGTGGTTGAATGACATTTGTCCTGGGAGCACTGTACAAATGTGGCGGCGCTATTGACGCATGCTCAGGCTCCGTATGCGATATCTAGTGTATATATCTATGGCGCACCGCTCGGTAACTCAAAAGAAACAAACATTAATCATACAATGAAACTAATTTGTGTGCACTCCAAATTAATAACGAAGTAACAAAATGTATGTTTTCTACAAATAAAGAACAGGAAAGAAACTATTGTGTATTGTGATTGCTATAATGAATACAGAGAAAGAAACTATAATGGTATGTTGAAATGCCATGTTTATGCATGTCTGTGTGTGTGTGCGCGCGCGCGCGCGTGTGTGTGTGTGTGTGTTTTCGTGTGTGTGAGAGAGAAAATATATGCACACTGTTGCACATAACTGTGGGGCCAACCTCTCAGGCCGTTACAGTGGCGCTGTTACCAAATTTATGTGATGTGGTCAGTGTGAGGTGACAATGACACACATTAAGTTTTGTGTCAATATGTATAAGCATTGTAGAGTTACAGCCTCAGATGCAGTTTGACATTGTACCAAGACATTTGTCAGTGCAGTAAACAACAACAACAAAATTGATAATGTTTTGTCAACATAGCCTAAAGATCATGTGAGTCAAATTTGGTGAAAATTGGACCAATGACCTAGGACGAGTTTGAAAAAGTATGTTTTTGAACAAAATCAAAATGGCTGACAGGAAGTTTTGACAATTATGGCATATGTGATATCTGTCTTATCGGCATCTCCTAAGGAATCATTTGAGCCCAATTTCTTCAAAATTAGCAGTCAAAAGCTATTACCAAATTTGTACATTTCATTATTAATAGATAATGAATGGTTTACAACTCTTGACCCATATGTGGAGCTGTCACCAATTTTTTATGGTTTGTTCAGTGTGAGGTGATAATGACACACCTAAAATTTCGTGTCAATATCTTTAAGCATCGCAGAGATACAACCTCACTTGTAGTTTGGCATTATGCCAGCACATTTGTCGGTGCAGTAAACAAAAACTGTTACACCCATCAACACAAATTCCATAACTTTTGTCAGCATGGTCTGAAGAGGATCTGAGTCAATTTTGGTGAAAATTAGACAAATGGTGTAGGAGGAGTTCAAAAGAGTAGCTTTTCAAACTAAATCAAAATGGCAGACAGGAAGTTTGGCAATTTATGTAAAATTTGGTATCAATGTTTGCTGAATTATCCAAGGAATATATCAAGATCTCATGATGATGAGGCCAGCAAGGCAGTAGTTAGCATTTTTCAAAATTTCTTTATATATTTTGGCCATAAGGTGGCGCTGCTCCAAAACTTTTTGAGTGCTTTTGGTGCATGGTGTAGAACAGGGGTCACCAATCTCGGTCCTGGAGGGCCGGTGTCCCTGCAGGGTTTAGCTCCAACTTGCCTCAACACACCTGCCTGGATGTTTCAAGTATACCTAGTAAGACCTTGATTAGCTTGTTCTGGTGTGTTTGATTAGGGTTGGAGCTAAAATCTGCAGGACACCGGCCCTCCAGGAACAAGTTTGGTGACCCCTGGTGTAGAAGATGCCTAACAATTTTGGTGTGTCTCAATGTGTCTGAAAATATAGCATGTTCTGACAAAATTTAAAATGGCAGACACATTTAAAATGGCTAAGATGGAAAAATTGTATATCATTCAGCTCAGAATGTCACTCTGAATATAATGAAACCAATTGTATTAATTTTGGCAAAAGCATTTATGAGATATAAGCAACAATAGCCGTTTTCCATATATCCTGACCACTAGGTGGCACTGTGGTGAAACTGTGCAGACAACCTCAGATCATAGCTGTCATAACACACAAGTATGATTGTGCTTGATTTTTGAATAATTGAATAGCATGTTATTTGACAATGGTTAGAGTAATCGTCTTAAGTTCCATAACTTTTTGCCAGCATGATCTGTATCCTAAAAATCCTAACAAATACAATAGGGTTTCAATGCTTCACACTCGAACCCCTAAAAACCTAGCATTTCATTTCTGTAATATTTGAAGTCTAAAAAGAAGTCTAAAACATCACAAGAATCCTTTATTACAGACTTTAAGAAAAAAACATATGATCACAGAAGTGAAAAATATAATTATTGTAAATGTTTCGAATCTGTAATGGTACTTTTTAACAGGTGTTTCACAACAACACTTAAAAACATTTTTGTACAGAAATCATGAGTGAATGCAGGTAGACATTAAGACAGCATTTGCACATGAAATTCTGGCTTTAATAAGAACAAAATGTTAATATTGACTGTGGCTTGTCACAATATTAAAATGGTTGTCAACTATAAGTTCAAGTATGGTTAAAAACAGAAAAGGAGAAACAAATTGCAACACCAGAGAACATTTAAAAAGCTGTATTTTAACACACTTAGAAACATCTGAATTTTATTTAACTTTTTTGTAAGGGATATAGTTAGGATACTGTATAATAAACAACACTTAAGAAGATGCATAGTTTTAAATGTAGTTTTAAAATATAGGACAAACAGAAAGAAGTAATTGTTAAATGCTTTGGCTTACAGTTATTTTTCTTTGTCACTGTATCAAATTAATCCATTATAAGGTAGGATCTAAGGAAAAGCAAACAACAATTTTCATTTCACTTCTTGCACTTCGTTTAAACAAGCCTGCCAATCAAAGAGCAACTTTGTAAATATTCACATATACTCCATCCATTGGAATCATTTTTCACAGGAACTAAATATTACACAACATTGGGCCAAAAGTGACCAACAAGCTGTGTATCCTTAAACTGGACTAGAATGTGATTGGTTAATAGTGATCCAAATCAGCTGTTGATTAAGATGCAAGCGGTAGGGCAACAGATGATTTCATCTTCCAAATTCATCTCTGCTGGAGACAGGTGTTATTAATTAAGTCCCCGTCCACACTTCAGTGATTTGATTTTTGTACTGCAGTTTTTTGTTTTTTTTCTCCTCTATCCATCTTTTGCTTAGTATTACACACATGGCTTGGAAAAGAGTGAAAATAGTAATTCTTGTTTTGTGCTGCATTGTTTTAGTTTTATCACAGAGTCCCAAGACAATCTCTATGTCACATTTTTCAAGTGTAGATGATGACTATTCCTTTGGTAACATTGGTAACTCAAATGTTCAAACTCAAAACAGTGGTCAGGTGATGAAGTCAGAGTTGTTTGTTTACTGTAGTAATGATACAATGAAAGTGATTTTGCCTTCTAGTTCTCTGAGCCAGGTCAATATTTTGGGTAAGTAAAGCAATTGTCTGTTTTCATACATTAACTTTTAATTGACATTTACATTTTTGCCATCAACATATTCAAAAAAATTTTTCAGGTAATGCAGTAATTGAATCTGTGATTAAGGCTCCAGAAACCTGTGGGTACTCTCTGACACAAGGCCATGACCATAATATTTTGGTTGTTGATTATACAGGCTGTCATGTCACCTTGGAGGTATTTTAGAAGTTATGGAAGTTTTTCACTATATAAATAATTCAGTCATACTTCTGTTGTTCCAAACTTATAACAACTTCACAATGCTTTGAAACATGGCAGACATTTTGAAAAGCTTTTTGTAAATTAGTGTTGTTTGGATACTTCAGTGTTCATAAACATAAACTGCACAGACTCATACCCCTGAAAAAAAAAAAAAAAAAAAATATATATATATATATATATATATATATATATATATATATATATATATATATATATTTTTTTTTATTAGCTGATGTCCATTAGCATAGATGTGACACATGATTTGCTTGGAAATGATATAAGTTTGGAATAACTTAAGGGTCGATCAGGAATTTAATTGATTTGAGAGACCTGATACGTTTATTCATTCATTCATTTTCTTTTGGCTTAGTCCCTTTATTTATCAGGGGTTGCCACAGCGGAATGAACTGCCCTGATCTGTTTAACATGTACATATTTATTGTCCTGTTGCAAACTAGTACCTTTATTTATTTTCAAACTTTCCCCTTCAAATACCCTTTGCAGTTCAATCAATCAAAAATATATATTATGGTTTACCTAATACATTTGTTGCACTCCGCTTTCTCTAACAATGTTTCTGTTTTTAGGATGACCACTACACCCTGAGGGTCCTCTATGCAAATAAAGCTGGAAAGTTGGATGTTGCAACATTGTCTTGTGATGCAAACCAAAGTCTCACTGCTTCCCTAAAACAGCTTAGTGTGTCATCAGATCAGATGCCAAAGTGTGCAAAAGCACCTCCTACACAATCTTCTCAACCCCTAACCTCATCAAACATAAAGCTGCTGAACAGCAAACCAGGAGGTGAACATGAAATTGCTCACTATTTGTTAAGTTTAAAAATTGATCTATAGATTTTCTTAAAAGTAATTCTGCTTTTTGTGTTTTTACTTAAGGCTGCAACATATCTCCTGATCAAAGAGTGTTGTGTAGCATGTCTGGTATAACACAAGATAAGTGTCTGATTAGAGGATGCTGTTTTGATGCGATAAACTCAGTCTGCTATTATCCAATGGATGGTTTGTTTCGATTTATTTATTTATTTTTAAACATCTATATTGGTTTCCTTCATTTACACAACCATGAATTTAGTTTTAGTGTTTCTGGAACAGATTGTTCTTTTTATTTATTATATTTATTTGAGTATATGCAGTTTAAATGGAAAACTTAAAGTTAGTTTCATTTGCCTGTACCTTTTCCCCCCTAGAATGCACTGCTGATAAGAACTTTGTGTTTGCGGTTTACAATGATTTTGCAAACATCCCTGTGAACCCCATGAACCTTATGGTTGCTGGGAAGACTGGTTGCAAGCCTGTTATCTCCAACAAAGACTTTGCAATTTTTAAATTTTCTGTGACTGAGTGTGGGACACACTATTTTGTAAGTATTCTGTCCAGGTGTAGGCCGTGTACAATTATTCAACTGGTTCATTTGAAAGAAATGGATATCTGCTGTAATTTTATCAGGCCATAGGTGAGACAATGATCTACATAGCTGAGGTACAGACCATCATCAAAGTTCGCAACCTGAAGTATGGCATGATATCCAGAGACAACCCTATCAGGTGTGTAAAACATAATTCTTTAAAAATGGTTTATATTATTTTGCTTTCTTAATTAGTGTACCTGGTCATGAATTAATCATCAGTGCACATTCTAATTTGCCACAAGCTTTCATCTCAATGTAACTTGATATATATATTTTTTTTATTGCAAACTTTTCATTTGATTTCACTTAGGTCATATTTGTGGGAAAAAAATCATAATGCATAATTAAACTTGCATGAAGATTTTTCTATATGTCATTTATCTTTTGTGTGTGTGTGTGTGCGCTCTTAGACTGTTGGTTGAATGCCGCTACTCAAAGGTTTCAGAAACTGAAGTTTTTGCTAGACCTGTGATTGTCAGTGCAGGATACATGGTTATGACCCCCAGTCTACCTTCATACCTGTTGTCTGAAGGATTGTTTGGAGTTCAGCTTTTAATTTCAGAGGGTAAAGCATAATGGCTGTCACTCTAGTTTTTCAGAACCGATTAAAATATTCCTATCATCATAGGCTCTGCTGTTTAAGCTGCTGAATTGACTTTTCCCACGTTTTTGCAGATGAGACTTTCACCAAGTTTTATCCACAATCCCATCAGCCCCTAAATGTTCTTTTGGGTAAGCCTGTATATTTGGAATTGCGTTTGAAATCTCCAAAACCTGCAGCTACTCTTCAAGTTCACTATTGTGTGGCATATCCACACTCTGCTAGGAGTGCCCTGGTCCTGCTTTTTGAGGGGTAAGAGCCTAAATTAAAGTTTTGATACAAATGAAGAAGATCCTAATAGTATGTTGGTTTGAAGGCTTGTCTATGGTCAGTATTAGTTTTTTTTTATTTTATTTTTTTTTTCCAACAATTTTCTAAATATTCTTATAAAAATAAATTTGCTGTTGAGCATTGAATTCCTATAAAATTAAAATGTACATTTCTGTTTAAAGACCACCCAAGCTTTTTTTTTTTTTTAACATGAATTGTGTAGGTTTTAAGTGCTTAGTTTGAAAGTTTAAAAACTAGGCCTACATTTAAAATCTTGAAGTTTCAAAGCTGTGTTTTTCTGTTAAGTTTGAAATGCCACCTACATAACTGCAGCTTTAGATTTGTTTGCACAAAACAAATGTAATTATTAACCTCTGTAATTATTACCTGTTGAACAAATTTTTAGATCATTAAATTACTTATGAAGCTACAAAGGTTGCAAGCAATTGTATATGACCATATTTTAAGTTGAGTGTGGATCTTTTATTCATTGTTGATCATTGTAATATTATGCAGATGCCCTAATCCTCTTGATCCTGGCAACACCTCCATACTTCATGTGAATGACCTTCCTCAGAATCTGAACCAGCGTCGTTTTAAAATTGAAGCCTTTCAGTTCATGGATTTGTCCAGCAACAAATATCAAAATGAAGAGGTAACTAGACAAACACCTGACTAGAATTATTGTTTTGAAAGACATTCTGATGGTTTCCATTTCCTCACTGCAAACAGATTTACTTCATGTGTTCTACGGAAGTGTGCATGCCCTCTGAGTTGCCCTGTGTGGAGACCTGCTTTGATGGAAAGGTGTGTTGTGTAAACTGTTTTTATATGTACTTAAGTGTCCATATTATGATATTTATAGTTTTATTGTCTATCAGCTAATACAATTTATTTTCTTCTAGTTACAATAAAGACCCACGTGAACCACTGGCAACTGGATTTATTAATTTTTTTTCTGTATCAAATTGAATAAAATTGTATCTTTGCAAGATATGCAATTCTAGCATTTAAAACTTTAAAACCCTAAAAACTGTTTAGGGATACAAAGGTATCAAGCTTCCATTTAGCTTAATGTGCTAAGAGGAAAATGCAAAACTGTAACTGGTACTAAAATTGAAATAGTAGAACAATTTTTAAAAGTTTATTTATTTAGTTTATGTAATTTAAAAGCAGTTAGTTTACTGTTTGTTGTAGCATGCAGGCCATAGCTGAAGAATGTAATCACTCCCCAATACGATATGTCTTACTGCTCATGATATTTGAGGCTCGATGCCAAAAGGTCTGGAGCCAAAAATTCCTGCTTGTGACACCTTGTTTACCAAGAGGTTTAATCCGCTTCTTGTGACCCATTCCTTACTGGAATGCACTGAAACACGCATAAACCGACTCTCATGGAAATGAGCTTCTAGAATTTTTTTAAAAATAAAATAAAAAAATTCACTCCAAAGTGCATGTAATGTGTGTTCAACTTGCATATACACCTTATAATCCTTATATTGTTTTTGTTGCTTTAAACATATGTTTAGTGTCTTTGTGTTCCGCATTTAATTCTACAGCTCATGATCTAGGACATATAATGATAACTTGTAGGGTTTGTGTAATTTTATACCGTGAGCTAAAAATGTATCTGAATCTTGAAGACTGCCCAGACCAGTGAGGTGTAGCGAAATTAGCTCAATTTATAAATATTAATGATTAATAATAACAAGTTGTTATTATTAATTATGAGGGGCGGTGTGGTGGCGCAGTGAGTAGCGCTGTCGCCTCACAGCAAGAAGGTTGCTGGTTCGAGCCTCGGCTGGGTCAGTTGACATTTCTGTGTGGAGTTTGCATGTTCTCCCCGTGTTCGCTTGGGTTTGTGCTCCGGTTTCACCTCACAAGTCCAAAGACATGCAGACAGGTGAATTGGGTAGGCTAAAATTGTCCATAGCGTATGTGTGTGAAAGGGAGTGTATGGGTGTTTCCCAGTGATGGGTTGCAGCTAGAAGGGCATCTGCTGCGTAAAACATATGCTGGATAAATTGGCAGTTCATTCCGCTGTAGTGACCCCAGATTAATAAAGGGACTAAGCTGAAGACAAAATGAATGAATTATGAATATTCAGAATTAACTTGTAGTTAATTTAACAAAATAAAGTGTAGCCAATAAGCACTTACGTGCAATGGATACTTGTTTCTGTGTATTAGTTTAAACTATAAAATACACAATAACAGACCAGATTACCAGGTTCGCTACGGGAGGGCAAAATGAAGCAAACATACCAGAACAAAAAACAGACAGACCAGGAGAATGACTTTTAACCAACAGAAACTTTTTACTTTCAAAAAGTTTTGAATGAATAGAATCATGAAATGTAAAAACAACCAAATAAATAAAATGTATAAAAAAACAGTAAAAGGCTTTTTCTCTTTGTTCCCCTTTTTAAAAATATTTTGTAGTTTTGCTGTATGCTGTTATTCACTGTACTAATTGTTTTATATGTATAATAATATTTATATTAAATTTTAACTTGTGTATATAAATTTAGTTTAACTCTTCTGTATTTAAATCCTATTTTTAAACTTATGTATTTAAATTCTATATTTATATTTATATTTCTCCTTGGGAATTTAAATGTGTATTCTTATTTGGTTGAAGTTGTACACAAAACAAAAGTTGTAACAATCAGGATGTAAAACAAAAATGAAGTAAACAACACACTTGACTGAAACAATGTAGAAGAATCACAATAATCCCATGTGTGTATACAGTTCTCAGTCCATAAATAATAATTTATAATTATAAATGAATGTGTGTATGTGTAAAGGAAGATCCTTAAAATCCAAACGATCCAACCAGTGTAAAGTCTCTTGGTGCAGTAGTAGTGCAATTTCTTGTGGTGTAATGTTCAACAAGGCACGAACAGCTCTTTATAAAACTTAGTGATGGAGTAACTGATGAGAAATACCACACAGTAGATGGATCCCGTTGGTAACAGCAAAAAGGCACAGATCACAATGTAGGACAGAAATTCCTCTCGTCTCTGCCTACGGTTCTGGGTGGCTCGCCATCTCAGATCACAGTTTTCAAACTCACAAAAAAACCTGACTTGTTTACACAAATAGGATCACACATCTTTCAGACAATTTATATGACTGTAATACCCTCACACAGCTTAAGAAAATAAATTTCAACACAAACACAAGTGATTGTAAAGTACAACTAGAGCTCTTTTGTCACTTAATGTGCAATTATAACATTCACGTGTGAAAATGCTGTGCTAGTTAGCATTTCATCACATACTAGTACTTTTTTTTTAAGTGCATAGTATTTTAACACACACACCCTTTAACAGAAATTACATATAAACTCACATAAAAACGCACCAGAAAGCCAATATAACACATTGACACGAAATTACAACAAATTAAACATTGTTGGGTTTAAACTCACCGAATCTGGGTGATTTCAATAGCGAATTATAAACCGCATTGGAATATACAGGCCTCACAATCCACTTGCATCCACTTTAAATCATCAATCACACTAAAAATGACCCAATAACATTTATACAGGGACTTAATATAACATTATATACACTTATTTATGCATATCAGAAAAATATGATTGTTATATTTGCCTTTTAATCTTTCTTTGATTTGCTAGCGTGTCTCTCTTCACTCGCTATGCGTCTCATCACAGTGACGTCACACAGAGCACCGATCATATGACAAAACATTGTGCTTTTCTTTTAGTTAAAATGTAATTATTTTTAGTTTTCAGAATAGCTTTTTAAGACTATTTTTAAAAGAATTAATTTTTTTTTGAAAAAAATAAATTTATGCTAATTTATGCTAATTGCTATTTATAATTTCCTCTAACCAGCTCAATCCTAATCTGGGTTACAAAAGCAATGACTTCACCCACTCGTCTGAGTGGACTCTGTAATTATTTTATTTATTTATTTAGAAAGGGAATGCTGCCTGCTTGTGCAGTAGAATAGTTTAAGAAGTTTTATAAAACTTTAATAAACTGGTAGCAAGGATCTTTTACCGTTAAAGTGACCATTTCTGTGAGGCAGACAAAGACAATCCAACGTGGTTATAAAGTGATTTATTGACTCCAACATATAACGAACAAACGTACACAACATAACAAAAACAGAGGAAAGAAAGCGAGGAAATAAAGGGTTTAGATAAAAGAATGACAAATCTAACTCAGTCCCACACGACTACTAAGAACCACCAAGACTATAAAAACACCTTTTTGATAAGGGGCACAGCTTTAAAAATGCATGACTAATACCTGTATTTCTGGGTCTCTCTCTCTTCCTGTGATTTTTCTCTGATGCTCCATGCTCAGAAGTCTCTAAGGAAGTCCTTTTGTTGCTTGCTTAATTTGCCAGAAAATAAGAAACGTGGACTCAGGCGAGTCCCGCGGGTACAGAAAATGGGGTTTCCCTTGTGTCGGTGACCTTCTGCGACGATTTGGGGTTGTAGCAGGTATTTAAATGTATTGGTCAGGTCACTCACCTGACTGACCAATGGGGTGAGAGGAAAAGTCGCGCAGGGAAACTTTCTTTGTTCCTCCTTGCTAGTCTGTGCCGTCCCAAGACAGACAGACAAAACTTTAACTCATGGTTTGAAATTACACCAGGCCTACACGTTCTTCTCCAGAGAAGACTCTCTTCTGTACCCGTGACTAACTTAAGTTTGTTTTTCTTTTCCGAGAATTATAAACTTAGTTTAAAAGTTTTGCACCTCGCTGGGTCCTCCGATCTGCACCGCAAACTCAAGCATGACAAAGGATTTCTTAAGAGACTCCATCTTCCACGCATCAAAGAAACTCGCACAACACGAGAGAGAGAGAGAGAGAGAGAGAGAGAGAGAGAGAGAGAGTAAAGCAAGTATTTCTTTATATGTATTTTAAGCTCTGCCCCATTTTAAGGTGTTTATCAATACTTGGTGGTTTGAGTCGTGGGGGGAACTGAGTGAATTTTGCCATTCTTTACCTCAATTCTATATTTTCCTTGCTTTTCTGTGTTTTATGTATCGTACATTTTGTTCGCTTTGGGTTAGGGTAGTCATTAAATCATTGTTATAACCACGTTGGATTGTCTTCGTTTTGCCTCACAGAAATGGTCATTTTAACGCAGTGCTTAATTTGTCAATGAATAATTTCCAGAACAAAACCAGGAAATAAGTTACCGTGACCTACGTCCACCACACAAGTTCAGTTTTCCTGGAACATGATGTCATTAAACGGTGATGGCACAAAAAAAGAGCATCAAATTTCTTAACAGTCTTTTATTATTTTTTGTGCTGTATAACATTATGGGTCAATTATGGATAAAAACAAACATCTAGCTACAAACATAAATCTTATGAAACATCACTATTCAGTTTATTAACATCACTGACATTAGGTTCACTTCCAAGTGGAAAAAATAAATAAATAAATGACTCACTCTATCTAATCTTCAAAAAAAGCCAACAGTTACCTCTTCTGTCATGTTTTCTGGCTGACTTGCCTCGCTTAACTTCTGTCCCACTATCCTGATCCAGGGGTGCAGTTCCATCTTTTCGAGATCTCTTTCGATCAGACTCATTATCAAATTTAATTGTGGTTTAAAAAAAAAAGAAAATATGCTCGACTGCCTCTTTGCCATTTTGAAAATACAAATATTATTTAGGCAGGCCACTATGCCATTATTTATTTTCGCTGCTCACTGTGCGCAAAACAATCCCCAACCAATGAGAGTGATTGTAAACGTAAGAAAGATGATTGGTTGAAAATATTGTTGAGGGCGAATAGTTGCTAGCTCTCTGCAACTTTCACATGGTCGCCCACTGAAGCTAAGCAGGGCTGTGCCCGGTCAGTACCTGGATGGGAGACCACATGGGAAAGCTAGGTTGCTGCCAGAAGTGGTGTTAGTGAGAATAACTAATCGAAAAAGTTTAGGGGTTTAACCCCGGCATCCTGGCCAAAATTTGCCCACTGGCCTCTGTCCATCATGGCCTCCTAACCATCCCCATATTATAATTGGCTTCATCACTCTGTCTCCTCTCCACCAATCAGCTGGTGTGTGCTATGCCGTCTGGCACAATATGGCTGCCGTCGTGTCATCCAGGTGGATTCTGCACACTGGTGGTGGATGAGGAGATTCCCCCCAGAAATGTGTAAAGCACTTTGAGTGTCCAGAAAAGTGCTATATAAATGAAAGGAATAATAATAATAATTATTATTATTATTATTATTATTAATAGTTAAACATCACTTTTGCTTTAACTTGCACATGGTGACTACCGTACTTCGCTTGCACTCATTCACATTCTCTCATTCTCACACACACACACACACACACACACACACACACACACACACACACACATGCAGTTATTCACCACACTCAAGTTAATGCTGGATCAATTAAAATAAATACCGAAATGCAAAGCATGAATATCTGACATTTTCCGGAAGAGGATCCGGCAAGATCCGGCTCAAATTAAGCACTGCTTTAATGATAAAAGAAGATCCCTTGCTACTAATTATCCCTTGCTTAATTATAATTATTTTAAACTTCTAAAACTATTCATCTACTTCACAAGAAGTATAATTTCCTTTTTAAATACAAACAATTAAAGAGTCTGCTCAGACGAGCGGACAAAGTCATTCTTATATTTATTTTGTTAAATTAACTAAGTTAATTCTGAATATTGTTATTATTGATCATTAATATTCATGAAATTTAGCTAATTTTGTTACATTGCTATAGAGCAGGGCTATTCAATTATTTTGTCATGGGGGCCAGTTCATGAAAAGCATCCCAAATGAGGGACCAGAGAGATATGACTTGCAATATGAGTGATGACACAACAGCAATATAATATGCTGTATTATAAAATAATATGCCCATATGTTGTATTTTTGCTCCTTAAGACACCCATGTTTTCCTTTTCTACATTAAAACATTAATATGTTGTATGTTTAAACTACATAACATCAGTGCATTGTACAATAGGCTTTTTTTTACAAACATATTCAAATGTTGTATTTTGAAGCATAACAAAATCAGTGCGTTGCTCAAGTAGGCTTCTTCTACATTCAAACACATTCATTTGTTATGTTTTGAACTGCATGACAATATCAGTGCTTTGTACAAAAGGCCTTTTCTACAACATATCCAAATGTTTTCTTTTGAAATTACATAACAACAGTGCATTGTAAGATGTTCAAGTAGGCTTTTTCTTCATTCAAATGGGTAAATCAAAAAGCCATATTGCACTTATTTAGAAACTCATTTACAGTAACTGAAACCTATAAAGCCGCATGTATCATATCTGATACACAAGTTTCTAAGACCTATATAATATCAACCTGATTTTATAATTTTTCGCTTGAAAACCTGTTGTATATAATTTGATACTTGTATTTTTTCCTCTAGTAGATTTTTATGACATTGCAGGCAGTGAAAGGGTGTTTTTTTTTTCCTTTTTAAAATGGCTGCTCTCATTGAATTACTAGCATGCTTTTTGGCTGGAAATTATTTGCTAATTTCAAGTTGTTTTAGTAAGAATACAATTTTTATTGTTACTAATTTAATTAAATAAAGGTTTTCTTGACTGAAACAATGCAAAATTACCTAATAATTAATTCTTTGTTACAAATAAATTGTGTTGAAAATGCATGTATCAAATTTGATACAACAGGTATAAAATGTGCTTTATTCCTGAACAATCATGTCACATTTTTGTAATGTAATCAATACTATACCTACTAATTTGCAAACACACAGTATTTGGATGATTTAATTAATCTAATTAGTGACTGAAATGCCATCTTAAAATGCATTGTGGGCATTTTTACATAAAATATGTATTATAAAAGGTCAAGCTGCAGTGTGCCTTTTTATGTTAGAGGGCATGAAACGGATTATTTTCCAACATGGAGAAACCTGACAGAGATAAAAATCACTGCTCCAGCAATCACTTCAAACTTATGTGTACTGTGTAAATTGAATTTTTGCCTGAACAAGGACTGAATATTACGCCTACCACAAAGTGAAGTAATAAAAGACTGTAAAATATTCAATGTAAAAAAACAAAGAGAAAAACTGCCTGAAAATGTTCTCTGTTGTCAAAATGTTAAGGGCAAAACTATTTTTTTGTAATTAAAATTACATTGTTATAAGCAAAAAGTTGCACAAACGCCTGATGCATCAAATGTGATACAAAAAAAAAAAAAATCATGAAACAATATGTGTATGGCAAAAAATATATATTTTGCTAGATGGTTTAATAAACATCTCAGTTCCAGAAAATTAGAATTTTCTGCCTATTTTTTGATATTTCAGGTTTTACAGGGTTTGAATGCACATAACAAAATAGTTCATAACTTGGAACATGACAGTACCCCCCCTCCTCCACGGGTGACTCCAGGCACCATGGACCGGCGGCGGGGACGGCCTCGACCTCGGGGAGGTGGGCGTTCTGGGTGTCGCCGGCGGAATTCCTCGAGGAGAGTCGGATCCAGAATGTCATTACGGGGTGTCCATGATCTCTCCTCGGGACCGAATCCTTCCCAGTCTATGAGGTACTGGAGTTGGCCGTTCCGCCGCCGGGAGTCGAGAACTTCCTGGACTCAGTAGATGTTGTCACCGAGGACTAGGAGGAGGTAGGTTGAGACGATAGGTAACAGGGTTGATTTGGGAGTGTATGGTGAACGGTCCTATGTAGCGGGGACTCAGCTTACAGCAAGGCAGACGGAGGCGGATATCTCTGGTGGAGAGCCATACCTTATCTCCTGGGTGGTATACGGGATTAGGTAACCTGCAACGATTGGCGGCGTCCGTGTACCTCCGTACTGCCTGCTGAAGGTGGGTATGGGCTTAATGCCACAACCTCTCACTCTGTCGGAACCAGTGATCTACCGCAGGCACTTCGGAGGTTTCGCCAGTCCACGGAAACAGGGATGGTTGATAACCTAGGATACATTGAAAGGGGGTTTGTCCAGTAGCAGCCTGACGAAGGGAATTTTGAGCATACTCAGCCCACGGCAGATACTGGCTCCAGGTGTCCTGGTGGCAGGTGCAGTACGTCCGAAGGTAACGGGAGATTTCTTGGATCTTTCGCTCTGTCTGTCTATTAGTTTGAGGGTGGTAACCTGAAGATAGACTGATGGTGGTGCCCAAAAGTTGGAAAAACGCCCGCCAGACCCTGGAGAAAAACTGCAGTCCTCGATCGGACACGATGTCTTCGGGCAGTCAGAAATTGCGGAAGACGTGATTAAATAGAGCTTCAGCTGTTTCGAGAGCCGTGGGAAGCCCTTTTTAGAGGGATTAATTTACAAGCTTTAGAAAAGCGGTCGACGATGACTAGTATAGTCGTGTAACCCTACGATGAAGATAGGTCCGTGGCAAAGTCTACCCCGATGTGGGTAGTGGTTGTAGTTTCCCTTCAGGCAGACGATGAGGAGTAGTGACGATGGCACAGACCAAGCACCCTCGAACGTACTGGGCGACGTCTTTTGCCATGTTAGGCTACCAATACTTCTGTTGGAGGAGTGAGAGGGTTCGCCTGCTGCCAGGGTGTCCTGAGCCTAAGGAAGTGTGGGTGCTGTCCAGGAGTTGAAGACGGTATCTGGTGGGTACATAGGTCAGGCCCGGAGGAAGTTCAGGGGGTGCTGGTTCTTCTAAGGTGGCGGAGTGAATATTCTCATCCACTTGCCATAGTATGGGTGCCAAGAAGACTGATGAGGGTAGGACTGGTTCTGGAAGGTGATCATGGGGATCTGAAGAGTACATACGGGAAAGGGCGTCGGCTTTAAGGTTTTTGTGGCCGGGTCGGAAAGTGATTTGGAAATTGAAGCGGGCAAAGAATAGTGACCATCGGGCTTGGCGTGCATTAAGGCGTTTTGCACTGTGGAGATCTTGAAGGTTCTTATGGTCGATGACCACGGTGAAGGGGAACTGAGCTCCCTCGAGCTAGTGACTCCACTCTTCGAGGGCGAGTTTGGCAAGTAGCTCACAATCACCAATCCAATAATTTTGTTCAGCCGGGGATAGTTTCCGGGAGTAGTACGCATACGGATGAATAGCTCTGGGTTCACCAGACCATTGGGACAAGAGGGTACAGACTCCGGTATCGGCAGCATCAACCTCAACGGTGAAGGCCTGTGTGGGATCTGGATGCCTGAGGATAGGTGCTGTAGTGAACTTGCGTATGAGTAAGTCGAAGGCTTGACGGGCATCGGTATTCCAGGATAGAACTCGCCGTTAGGAGGGAGGTTGGAGGGGCCGAGAGGAGACTGTAATTACGTATGAAACGTCAATAGAAGTTGGCGAATCCAAGGAATCTTTGCAGCTCCTTCACAGTCTTGGGTTCTTACCACTTGGACACAGCGTTAACCTTACAGGTCTCCATGCTGACCCCCTCGGCAGTGATTACGTATCCGAGGAAGGATATAGAAGTCTTATGGAACTCACATAATTTGCTAAATATCTTCGCCTCCCGGAGTTCTTCGAGGGTGGGTGGAACGAGTGGTAGTGGGTAGGCAAACTTGACGGTTGCATCGTTGAGGACCCGATAATCAATGCAAGGCCGTAGACTTCCGTCCTTCTTCCTGACAAAGAAGAAGCTGGAAGCAGCTGGTGATGTGGAAGGTCTGATGAACCCCTGATGGAGAGCTTCCTTGATGTAATTCTCCATGGCGATGGGTTCAGGATGAGAGAGAGTAGATTCTTCCATGGGGCAGCTTAGCATCTGGCAGCAGGTCGATACTACAATCCCAGGACTGATGTGGGGTAACTGGGTGGCCCGTTCCTTGCTGAAGACGTCTAGGAAAGGAGTGTAGATGGCTGGGATATTGACAGATGTGGGGCTGACAGCGCTTTCTATGGTGGTGGTGTGGACGTCAAGGGAATTCAGGTTTGGATCATGACCAGCAGGGGGAGTGAGACGACCGTGGTGTTTGCACGCAGTGCTCCATTCCAAGATCCCTCCAGTGTTCCACTCAATCTTGGGTTGGTGCTGTGCAAGCCAGGGTCTGCCAAGAATGACGTCTACATTCGCACAGGGTAAGACCAATATAATTAATTTTTCACTGTGATTCAGTGGCGAGAGAATAGTGACTTCCTGGGTCCTCCGGGATATTTTGCCATCGCCTAATGGTGAGTTTTGGATGATGGTGATTTTGTAGAGGGTTTCGCTACTCACGGAGGGGATATTATGTTTGGTAAGGAAATGAGATGAGATGAAGTTTCCAGCACCTCCACCAGTACATGTATGGAGTAAGAGTTAGAATCAATGATTAGTTGTGCTTTCAGGTGAGGAATGTGAGAAACGGTAGGGGTTAGAGTGACTTTACTCACCATTAGGCAAGGCGGACGAACTGGACAGGCGGAGATGCGGTGAGATGCTTCCCCACAATACAAACAGAGTTTGTTTCTGATTCAGCGTTGTCGTTCAGAAGTTTCGAGACGATAGGAATCAGTAATCATGGGTTCGTCCTCCTCAGGTGGTGGTGAAGCAGTGCTGGGAATGGGAACATGATCAGAACGTGAAGTGAAGTGAAGTGAAGTGTAGTGTGGCCAAGTATGGTGT
>CAIGQV010016269.1:765098-781804 GCA_903798115.1 Danio jaintianensis | reverse complement strand
GTGTGTGTGTGTGTGTGTGTGTGTGTGTGTGTGTGTGTGTGTGTGTGCGTGTGTGTGTGTGTGCGTGTGTGTTGTTATTAGTTAAAACTTGTTGATAGTAAACGTTGTGCTTGTTTGCTCCTGGCGTATTACTGCTGGAAAGCATGGCTTCAGGTAGTTTAAGTTGTGATGCTTTAAGTAGGCATCATGGAGTTAAAGTGATGTGCAGGGCTAGCGTGGAGGAAAGTGTTTTAGCAGTTGGAAATGTAGTAGGTTGTGATTCTGTAGTTTCTGCATCCAGAATGAAAAACGCAATTGTTTTGATTCTGAATTTGATTGAAAAAGTTAACGAGGTTGTGCAAAAAAGAGTAATAGTTAAAGATGAGCTTACATCTGTACTGCCTCTTAGTAGTCCGTCGAAGAGGATTATAGTGTCGTCCCTTCTCTTGTTTCTGATGCTTGTATCGCTAAAGAATTGTATGCTTTTGGGAAGTTAGTTTCACTTATTAGAAAATAGCACTTGGTCACAAATTGCCCTTACTGAAACATGTAGTGTCTTTTAGAAGTTTTAGAAGGTTTATATGGTGTTAAAAGACAACAAAGTAGAGGGTTTTAATTACACAATCTATGCAACTTCTCAAAGCATAATGAAATGCTTTGGTTGTGGAAAAATTGGTTATCTTGTTCGTGCCTGTCTTGAAGGAGATGATCCTGCTCAGAATAATGTTTCTGAGGCTGCAGCTGTTGCAGAGAATGTGGAATCTTCTGTTGATGGTTCAGTCTCTGAGGTGGCAGTGGAGACTGAATCAAATACACAGTCTCTGAAGTTGTTGCAGGGTCTTCTGCTGTAACTGTGTCAGTCAATTCTGAGAAAGATGGAATGAATAATAACATCACTATGTCATCATTGACAGAAAATATACCAGATACTAATAAAATCAGTGAGGTTGGTATTGAAGTAGAAATGGAAACTGAGGCTATTTTCAAAGTTCCCATTAAAATGTGTAGCGAATTAAGCTAATAAAATTATGAATTATTATGAATATTAAGAATTATGAATGTTATTAATTAATAATAACAATTTATTATTTAATTATGAATATTTGGGTTGACTATTGTTAATGGTAGCCGAACTAAAATTACATTCAATTGAACTGCTCGTCTGTAAGAGGCTACAATTTATTTTGTCTATTAATTCAAAGATCAAGTAATTTCCTGGTCTGGAAAAATAATTAATCTTACTACATTAATGGATTAGTACAACCTGTTGCTTTATCTTTGAGTTCGAATAACTTGTTCTGTGTGTAAAAACAAGCGATCCGCGTGGGCTCAAATGTTTAATAATGGTTACAAAAAGGTATAGACAACACATATATTTACAACATGCATGTACTTGAGAGAGTGTGCGTCAGAGAAAGAGGACAGGGCCGAAAAGGCCCCATAAAGCTAGAAAGTTGCAATTCAACATCAATAACCTAAAACCAATCATCAAAGAAAACTGAATCACCTTTTAACAAAGGACATGATAAACTATCATATCTGATAAGTAAATCAAACTCACATAGTCTGTGGCTTACGCAGTGTGTGCTGGCCTGGATGTTTGAGTTATTGCTGGTTCTTCCCCATTCTGATCGGTTGATCAGCATTCCAGCGAAGGTTTGAGTTGAAATTGTCCAGAATAGAGACTTGGCTTGATGCTGAAAGTCTCTGAAGAGTGAGAAGGCCAAAGCCTGCATGGCCTCAGCTTGGGTGAGGCCTAACCATTACAAAATTTAGTTTTAGTTAACTTCTGAAAAGTGCAGATTTTTGGAAACTGCATTATTTCAGTATATTGCAGTATTACTGCAATACAACTGAAGTACTACAATACAACCAACTGCAGTACATCTACTGCAATACAACTAAAGTTCTACTACCCTACAAATGCAGTCCAACTACTGCAATTCAACTGAATTACTACTACAGTACAACTGCAGTACAACTACTGCAATAGTACTGAAGTGATGCTACTACTATAATGCAGTACATCTACTGCAATACAACTGAAGAACTACTACAGTACAACTGCCATACCGCTATTGCAATACAACTAAAGTTCTTCTACAATACAACTGCAGTACAAAAACTACTTTTCCTGATCTCTGGACAATGGTTTCCAAATGAGGTTTCAGTACTTCAGTTGTATTACTGAAGTACTACCACAATATATTGTATTGCACTTTTCAGAAGTATAAGTAACTGCAGAAATACATCTACAATACTGCAATACATAATAAAACTAAAGTGCACTTTTAATACTTATGTAAGTGCAATAAATGATATAACATATCACTATATTGCCCCTCTCAGTTTATTTAATGTTACTTCAGTTGTACTGCAAATTTGACTGCTGTTGAACTTTATTGCATTGTAGTGTGTTTATACCTCATTATACTGCAATTTTGCAGTTGCATTGAATTTTGCCACAGTTATCCTTGTATATATGCTACTGCTGTTGTACTGTTCAGTTCACTGCAGTTATTTTTTATTATTCGTTTTTGCAAATAAACTCTTAAAATTCTAATTAGAAAATTACTTAAATAAAAAAAAATATCCCTGAAAAAAGTACCTTTTTTTTTTGGAACATGTTGAAGAACAAACCCCTTGGAACACAAGTGCAGTGCAGGTCTTACCACACCATTGGCATATTAGACTACAGCACCACAAGTGCAGTAAAAAAGGAGTTTTACTCTAGTTTACTGCAACTTACTGTTGAACTTTATTGTACTGTATTTGAACTGTGTTTATACTTCATTATTTTGCACTTTTGTACTTAATTTTACTACAGTTATACTTCTATATACTGCTGTTGTACTGCAGTTGTACTGTAGTTTTACTTCAGTTTACTGCAGTTATGTTTTGTAAGGGAAGGGCCTATACAGTCTTGGCCAAAAGTTTTGAGAATTACATTAATATTGGAAATTGGAAAAGTTGCTGCTTAAGTTTTTATAATAGCAATTTGTATATACTCCAGAATGTTATGAAGAGTGATCAGATGAATTGCATAGTCCTTCTTTGCCATGAAAATTAATTTAATCCTGAAAAAACTTTCCACTGCATTTCATTGCTGTCATTAAAGGACCTGCTGAGATCATTTCAGTAATCGTCTTGTTAACTCAGGTGAGAATGTTGATGAGCACAAGGCTGGAGATCATTATGTCAGGCTGATTGGGTTAGAATGGCAGACTTGACATGTTAAAAGGAGGGAGATGCTTGAAATCATTGTTCTTCCATTGTTAACCATGGTGATCTGCAAAGAAACGCGTGTAGCCATCATTGCATTGCATAAAAATGGCTTCACAGGCAAGGATATTGTGGCTACTAAGATTGCACCTAAATCAACAATTTATAGGACCATCAAGAACTTCAAGGAAAGAGGTTCAATTCTTGTTAAGAAGGATTCAGGCCATCCAAGACAGTCCAGCAAGCGCCAGGATCGTCTCCTAAAGAGGATTCAGCTGTGGGATCGGAGTGCCACCAGTGCAGAGCTTGCTCAGGAATGGGAGCAGGCAGGTGTGAGCGCATCTGCACGCACAGTGAGGCGAAGACTTTTGGAAGATGGCGTGGTGTCAAGAAGGGCACCAGAGAAGCCACTTCTCTCCAAAAAAAACATCAGGGACGGATTGATCTTCTGCAAAAAGTATGGCGAATGGACTGCTGAGGACTGGGGCAAAGTCATATTCTCAGATGAAGCCCTTTTCCGATTGTTTGAGGCATCTGGAAAAAGGCTTGTCCGGAGAAGAAAAGGTACCATCAGTCCTGTGTCATGCCAACAGTAAAGCATCCTGAGACCATTCATGTGTGGGGTTGCTTTTCATCCAAGGGAGTGGGCTCACTCACAATTTTGCCCAAAAACACAGCCATGAATAAAGAATGGTACCAAAACACCCTCCAACAGCAACTTCTTCCAACAATCCAACGACAGTTTGGTGAAGAACAATGCATTTTCCATTTTCCATGAAGAACCGTGCCATAAGGCAAAAGTGATATCCAAGTGGCTCGGGACCAAAACTTTGAAATTTTGGGTCCATGGCCTGGAAACTCCCCAGATTCTTAATCCCATTGAGAACTTGTGGTGAAGGATTTTTCTTAAATCATTTCAACTTTGTCCTATGCATTGATAGTTTAATTCTGTTTTTTATTAATTACAACTTATGCTGATGTGTTTATCCCCATATAACCTTATGTGCTTAACCTCGTATAATTTTGCTCCATAACAGTTGTGGCTTTGTGTGACTGATAACCGAGAAGTTAACTCCTCGGTACTTGTTATCCACGGAATGTTACATCTCTTCTTTTTGAGTGTGCTCGTTTACAGGAACAATCACGGACGGGAGGGGCTCAAGCTCACTCTCTTGTTGGCTCTGTTATGTGTATGCGTAACCTTTTTTGTGCAGATTTGCTGTTCTACCTAACAACTGATGATTGAACTGATCTGGATGAAGGATCTTTTTTACTGAAGCGCCCTCGGGCGGGGCTGAAGAGAGACTACGATAAATATGGAAGGGGGGAGAGGGGGGGTGTGCGCCCAGCTGACACAGACTGCCTGTGTTGCTGTTCTCTGACACCCAGAGCTCTGTAATGCTTTATTCATCTAATTAATTAAATTGATAAAACTTATTTAATGCCTCTGACTGATGTTTTAACCTGGGAGGACTAGGAAAAGTCCAACAGTGGTCAATCCTCAAGAGGCAGGTGGACAAACAAAAACCCAATTCTAACAAAACCTAATTCTGACAAACTCCAAGAAGTGATTATGAAAGAATGGGTTGCTATCAGTCAGGATTTTTCCCAGAAGTTGATTGAGAGCATGCCCAGTCGAATTGCAGAAGTCCTAAAAAAAAGAAGGGCCAACACTGCAAATACTGACTCTTTGCATAAATGTCATGTAATTGTCGATAAAAGCCTTTGAAACGTATGAAGTGCTTGTAATTATATTTCAGTACGTCACAGTTCAGTACGTCACTGAAACAAAGATCTAAAAGCAGTTTAGCAGCAAACTTTGTGAAAACTAATATTTGTGTCATTCTCAAAACTTTTGGCCACAACTGTAGATCACATTTTGGCTGGTGACCGACTGAAGAGTTGAAGAAAAGGGTTCAAGAGGAGTAAGGGTAACCAAGAGAGTAAGAGCAAGAGCTAAGAGAGAGTGTGAACTGGTTGTTCCTTCCTTAAATAGGATTGCTGATGTCATGAACTCAGGGACTGAGTTAGCCAATGGGATGTTGCCCAGTAGCATATAGCATATAGTAATGGCTATTTTAAAAGGCAGTTTTTGTTCACATGTGAGTGTGAAAGTCTTTGAGGCTCACCTATCAAGATTGTTACCATGGTAACTCAGGACTTAGGTATGTGACTTGTGACCCGGTGATTTTGTGGGTTCCTGAGGGCTGCTTAAAAAGTTTTATGTGACAACGAAATGTGTTTGTTTGATCTTCCTCCATGTTCTACATATTTCACCCTTTTTCGAATGCTGTTGTCTGTCCTGTAGAGAACAACAGGCGATGGTAAGCAAGAAGATCAGAACCTTTTCTGGCACACAAAATGAGAGATCCCATGATCTCCCTAAAGATTGGACCTTGGAAGATGATGTCCTCCGTGTGGTTCCTGGATGGTTGTTACACCAGAGAGTCCTGGTTCCTTCCCTCTTTAGTGTTAATGCACAGGGTGGAGGGAGAGTTTGCGTTTCTGAGATTTTGAGGCTCAGCAGAGTACACTTTATTACAGTGCACCTGTTTGCCTGATGCTGCATGTAGTCCTGTGAGTCTGCTTGATGTGTCAGCAGGGCATGTCTGAGTGCTGTAGAGAGGCAGGAAGGCAATGCAGGCTGTAGATCAGGGCTGGATGACAGGTGCCTTGCACTGGCTGGGCATCCGGGGCTGTTTCCAGGATGCTGTGTCAGAATTGTTTAGTTTAAAATAATTCAAGCCTGGCGTTAAGACGTGAAGTTCATCAGTGCCATTTAGCTGTGAGGTTATCATGGCATGAGGTCAGAGTTTTTGGTTGGTCGTGTCAACTTTGGTTTGGAGGTTTGGTGATGGTAATGCAAATGGTTTCTAGCCAGCTTGTCAAAGTCTTTGAGTTCTGCTGTGGCAGGTGGGTTAACGCCTTTGAACAAGTTTGTATGCTGGCTGGTACAGTTTTTTTTAGTAGAGGGTTTGTACCTCTGTTGCAGTTAGCTTTAAGCTGCTCAGCTTGGGTCCGTTGTTGAACTGGTTGTCAGAAGGTGGCTTGTTAAGCATCGGCCCAAGTGGCAGGTTATCTTAGCTTTAATCTCTGCTCTCATCTCAGCTTGTTGCAGCTGGTACCTCAGTATCTCTGTTGTTTCCTTTTCTGTTGTCCTCCGTGCTTGCTGTCTGCATGGGTGTCTGTGTGTTTTGTGGTCTCTCATCTTCCTGCAGCTCTGGGGCATTTCATCAGCACTCCTGTGCTGATACAGGGTCTCTGAGCCTTGAACTCTGTCTGGCTCTGCCAAGCCTTCGGTGCGTGGAACGTTCGGATGCAGCTCATTGCTCCAGCAGTGTGATGTTCTTTTCACTCAGCTTTTCTTGGACGATGGGATTGCAGGCGCAGAAGTCCCACAATCATAGCCATCTCCTTGTAGCTGGGACTTTAGATCAGGTCGTGGGCCAATGCAGCATCGTCTCGTTGCTTGTGAGGTACTGTAGATCGCTGGCTGCTTTGGGCAGAGGGGCTCAACCAGGTGTTTTGGTGGTTCCAGTGGTGTGAGCTGTCATCTAATGAGCTACGACTGTGTATAAATAAATTTACTGAGCAATTTAATTAACTATTGTAGTCAGTTAGGGAAACAACATAGGGCGACATACGTTGTTTTGTCTGTTACTTGCAGCATGTAGCATACTGCAGGAAGGAGAACTAAATAATGTTTGTTAAATGGACAGGTCATTTCTGACTTTTCTGGTTACACAGACTGTCAATCCATTATTCAGTTTCCTCTGATGATTCTCACTGCTTTTGGTTTCTGTGCATATAGAGAAAGTAAAATAAAACAGGATGGAACAAAATGGCTCCCTCCCAATTCGCATACTATCCATCCTAAATAGTATTGAAAATAGAATTAGTATGTCCCAAATCATAGTATGTTGAAAAGAGTATGCCAAAGGTTCCCAGATGGTTTACTATTTCCGGTAAAAATTTTAAGTGTAGAACCGTCCATAGTCTAACCGCTGATATTGCCCACAATACATTGCGCGTTGGACGTGAATTTGATTAGAACTACAAACGTGGGCAAAAAGTGTAAATAAACTACAAACATGATGGACACACGAGACCAACCGTAAAGTAGAGAGGCTTCAGTAAAGATGTTTGTATGACTGTTAATTAATATCTAGCCAAATGGAAAATATTTAAATCGCATTGTCTGTGTTATATTTTATCTGCAACAACAATACTGAACTTATAGAAAGATGTGTTTGGACATTAACGTCTGAATGCAGAATTGTCCAAAGACCTGAGGAGATTTCTCTGCAAGACTTGTGAATGCGAGATTAACCTGCTGCTGCTTCACCAATAAGGTAGGTGATTAAATATGACAGAAATGTGGATGATGTGTGGATGATTGACAGGGCTCATAACTAAGCAACACAACGATATGTTGACGAGGAAGTAGTATGTGCCAAAGCTTGCATACTCTTCTGTTACACACTCAAAAGTATATATTTTTCCTTCACAAAAAAGTAAATACTTTTAGGTCGTAGTATAAGTATGCGAATTGGGATGCAGCATGGGTGTCACATCAAGGTCAAATTAAAGTAAGATGTCCTAACTGCTTAGAGAGCATCAAAGGAAAAGTGAGAGGAAAATAAACAAATGGTTTTGAATTAGATTTATAATATAACTAAGATCAGTGTGGCTGAATGAGTATTCAGGCTAGGACTGATACTGCAAAACCTAGAAGTAAATAAATGTGTAAATGAAATAAACTAAGGAATGGGGGAGTAAATTAACAAAAATAAATAAACAAATGAAATAACGCAAACTAAAAACTAGTTACACATGTAAACCAGGAGTGGTAACAGTGACCATCACAGACAGAAAAAAAGAAAGAGAGGTTGAGAGAGAGAAAGAGGGTACTGATTTAAGTAATTCCCAGACAGCACACATACGTTGGGCAGACGTCGGCCAAAGCTTGAAACGTCGGCCCCTTTAATTCTAACATCTTTATATGGTCGGCCAAGCATCCGCATGATAATTCGGTCATGTCCCAGCTCATCAAACGTTGGCTCTGCGTCGGTTCACGACTAGAGGCTGATGAAGCACTTCATAAGTACTTTAGCTTTCGTGCCCATGAAAGAATTCACCAACATATTTGGTTTACAAGTAAGTTTTCGCTTGCATACGTCAAATTAAACAAACGCGACATTCATCATGTCTATTGCGTCAGTCAGTCCAGCTTTAAATAGGCAGAAATAAAGTGTGCACATTTGAAAGATAATAGGTTTGTATATAAAACTGCTAAATACATTTTAAATTCAATATTTAATATAAAAAGGTTTTATTTAAATTGTTTATGTAGTGATCATGTTTATTTATGTAAATGTTACGTGACTTTAATGTATGCGCGCGTCTCATTCAAAAACTGGAGCAGAGAGGGAGTTGCTGTGAAAAAGAGGGAATGACACTTCACCTGAAAGAGGCAACAAAACTTTTCTTACGCTGCTGTTTTCATTGTTTTCAGGTAAGTTTAGTCCCTAAAACAAAGCAAATATTACGTAAAACTGTTCCTGACACTTTTATTATTGGTAATTGGTGTATATTCTGTTGCATCTTAGCACTGGTAACGTTAACGTTGGGCTAGCATTGAGTTAACGTTACTGAGCTCTTGTTAAACCTGTTTATTAAAGTTTTGGCTTTTAATTTTTCTTTATGTGTAGATGAGACGTTTTGTCAATGTTTTATTGAAAATAGTCTATTTTATTTAGCCTAAAATATGCATTGTGCTGTCAAGGAGAGCGAATCAAAAATTTAAACGTGTAAAACTCAGTCTGTTTGGGGCTTTATAAAGTTTGTGCTTACCGAGTTTTATCCATGGGTTCTTGGCAATTACCCGGTCTGTTAAGGCCACTAGATAGAAGAGTCCAACTCAACTTCTGTGCTTTGAATGTATGGTTTATTTTCACAGCGTTATTCAGCATAATCTCTGCATGAATTCACAGACTATTCTCGTGCGTCTCTCTTTCTTCACTTCCCATTTTGTTCTTTTTTTCTTTTCCTCTCCCCTCTGTACATGAGATATTGCGAGAGTAGAATCTAACTTTATTTAAACACATTTTTAACTCTTACATAATACTCCCCTTCCCCTAAGAAGTGTCCTCATTTCTAATATTTTTTTTTCACTTACTGTCTCGTAACAAAATAGTGATAATACCGTATTCCCCAAATTACATAACAAAACAACAGCAAAAAAACAAAAAAAATAAATAAATAAAAATAAATCAATCTGTTAACACGGCTACATAGCCCTAAAACCAATGGGCCAGTTATACAGGTTCACAACAGTGGTTCGTAACAACACATACCCATAACCCTAGGCATACAGCTTAAAGGCATAACCAAGGCAAAGCAGCTCAATGACAGTACATAACCTTTCATTCATTCATTCATTTTCTTTTCGGCTTAGTCCCTTTATTAATCTGGGGTCGCCACAGCGGGATGAACCGCCAACTTATCCAGCATATGTTTTACGCAGCGGATGCCCTTCCAGCTGCAACCCATCACTGGGAAACATTCATACACACTCATTCACACACATACACTACGGACAATTTTAGCTTACCCAATTCACCTGTACCGCATGTCTTTGGACTTGTGGGGGAAACCGGAGCACCCGGAGGAAACCCACGCGAACACGGGGAGAACATGCAAACTCCACACAGAAATGCCAACTGACTCAGCCGAGGCTCGAACCAGCGACCTTCTTGCTGTGAGGCGAACGTGCTACCCACTGCGCCACCGCGTCGCCCAAGACATAACCTAATAAAGTTAAAAGTCTTTCAAGTAAACAGGTGGTCGACGTGACCGTGAATGTCCATGTGGTGTGACAGGTGTACTGGTAGTCACTGAAGTGACAATGGAGCTATTGTGAGACAGTATGTCTAATGGGACCCGGGCCTCACGGCCATGCGCTAGGAAAAATGGTGTGAACCCTGTGCTGGAATGATTCATGGTACTGTAAGCTAATGCAACGTGAGAGAGGTGTTCATCCCATTCTCTACCAAACTCAAAGGGGCATTTGGCGAGCTGATCTTTTAAGGCACTATCGCATTGGGCATGGTAGGGGGATGTGCGGAACTTTTTAATGTTCATTAGCTCACAGAGGTTTTTAATGAGGTCTGATTCGAATTGTCTGCCTTGGCCAGAATGCAAGGCATCTGGGACTCCATGTCTCCAACACAACCTCCAATACAGCCGTCTGATCCTTTAAGGGATGCAGGTTGACAAATTCAGTATACAGGTCCATCATCACCCAGACATAACGATTGCCTCTGGTTGTTATATCTGCAGCAAGAGTTTAAAATGGTCGATCCAGGAATATGGATATGAGCGGGGCCTGCGATCTGGGCACAGGTGAACGTCGGGCCTGACAACCCACACATCGAGAACAATGTTCAGAAATGTCCGTAGACATATATTACCAGGTCTAGAAAATATGATTATATCACCCCAATTTTATCCTCCTTACACTGGCTGCCTGTTAAGTTCTGTATTGATTATAAAATATTGCTTCTTACCTATAAAGCTTTAAATAATCTAGCTCCTGTTTATCTAACCAACCTTCTGTCTCGCTACAATCCAACCCGCTCTTTAAGATCTCAAAACTCAGGGCTTGTAGTAGTACCTAGAATAGCAAAGTCGAGTAAAGGAGGTCGAGCCTTCTCATTTATGGCTCCTAAACTCTGGAATAACCTTCTTGATAATGTCCGAGGCTCAGACACACTCTCTTAGTTCAAAACTAGATTAAAGACTTATCTCTTTAGTAAAGCATACAATCAATGCATCGCATAACGGTATGATGCATGAATGTGCTCCAGGCAGGTGAGCTGGCTTGACAACCACCTGTAGGACACACTCCTCAATACACCAGACATTGTGTCGTGCCCAACAGATCCTAGTTTCTCTCTAGGTTTTTTTTTCCCTTCACTTCGTCAATTGGTGAAGTTTTTTTTCCTCGCCACTGGCTTGCTCGGATCGGGACTTGTCGACCTGCGCTTCGGAGGATTGGCTCTACAGTGTTTGAACTTTCAGCAGTAAAATTTAAACCACACTGAACTTGAATTGTGAAAAGCGCTATATAAATAAACATGAATTTAATTGAATATATGGCCAATAGATGAAACATCTAGCCCTACTAAGCGTTTTAATATAACCGTAATGCCCAACCAAATGATCGCCATGAACCTGAACGAGTACATCTGGGATCAAAGACGTCGGAATGACTACTTGGAGAACATCCTCAGCAAGAGAGGTGCATGACACTCTACATAAGACATTGTCATGAAGAGTCAAATGACTGAATTGGGACTACATTTTTCTGACATAGCGTGATAAGTTTCAGATCTTTCACAGCGAGGGCTTGTGACCTGATTCTACCCATGATATGGGTAAATCTAAGTCAGACCATTGCTAAATCAGAGTCAGACCGTTGTTGATCCGTCATTGTCCAGTCGCTCTGAATTTGTAATAGATTCACGGAGATATGATTTGGAAGCAGTGCAACCCAGACTTATTGTTCATCTTTTGTGTGTGTGTGACAGTGTTGGCACCAGAGTTTCTTGTGGTTCGGATAACTTGGTTTGTGTTGCAACTGAAAATGTGACTGACTCGTAAAGGTTTGTATGTTTGAAATGTGGCTAAAAATGTTCACATCCAAAAACAGCACTCAAACTGGCATTCGTTAGATCATAATCAGTTTTATCAGCAGGAGCAAGAGACTACCAGTATGCAAATGCGGGTCCCGTGAGTTTAGCAGGAAGGGGTGCAGCTTTATCAGGTCGGTGTGGCAGAGACATTCAATGCAACTTCAAATCTTTGTATCCATGAGCCAAACAGGAGCAGTAAGATCAATTCTAAAAGGCACATTAAAATGTGCAGCAAGCATCGTGTTTTATGGCTGCGGCTGCACGGCGATATTGTCGTCCTCACACTTTCACGTGCGAGCAGTGGCAACAGAGGGAGAGAGAGAAAAAAAACGGCACAAAGTCCAGCTTGCAAAAAACTCGTAAAATATTGGGAACAATATAAACGTGCCAGCAAGTCAATGTGATTGTCTTTGTAAAACTCAGTCTGTTTGGGGCTTTATAAAGTTTGTGCTTACCGAGTTTTATCCGTGGGTTCTTAGCTATTACCCGGTCTGTTAAGGCCACTAGATAGAAGAGTCCAACTCAACTTCTGTGCTTGGAACGTATGGTTTATTTTCACAGCGTTATTCAGCATAATCTCTGCATGAATTGAATTCACAGACTATTCTTGTGCGTCTCTCTCTCTTCACTTCCCGTTTTGTTATTTTTTTCTTTTCCTTTCCTCTCTGTACACGAGATATCGCGAGACTAGAATCTAACTTTATTTAAACACATTTTTAACTCTTACACGTTTTGATATTTCATGGTAAACAAATATTGACTGAGTGACAGAATAACCCCCTGCTACAGAAAAGAAGATACAAGATTTCTAAATTTCTGAAGGGAGCTGATCACAGACATGCAGGAAACACAGGTAACTTTAAGCCAAAGATTAATTTATATGAATTTGAATAGCATATCATTATGCATCTTTTACATGTCTTTATTGCAGTTATTTTAGGAAACCTTTGACAGTGAAACATAAGTGAGTGGTAATAAATCATGTTACACGATTCTTCAGAACTTATTTATTATGGAGATTTGCTGCTGATTACGTAATATTTGTGATTTTCATTTTGTTTTATTTTTTATCATGATTCATTGATGAATAGAAAGTTTTAATTGAACAGTATATGAAACAGAAATCTACACTCTCACTTCTGGTGTTTAATGCATCCTTGCTGAATGTAAACATGTATTTCTTAAAATTTCTCAAGAACTAAATCAACATCTTAGAAAGATATCTGAAGGATCAAGTGACACTGACGATTTGAATAATGATGCTGAAAATTCAGCTTTACATCACAGCTATAAATTACATTTTAACATTCACATAAAAATCCCATTTATATTTATTTATAAACATGAGGAAAGGGAATGAATGATTACACACAGGTAAGAACAGACAGTGACTAAACCAAAATGACAACACAGTGTAAATAAAGGTAAAGACAGACAATATATCACAACAAAACTGAACAAAATGGGGATATAAACACAGAATCAATCTAGCAAGCAAGCAATGAGCACAGAAACCAAATACCAAATCCAACAAAGACTGACAAACTGCTGGCAGACCAAAAAAATATATAGCAAGCTGGAGTGATCTGATTGGCTGAGACAGGGACAAAGTTGTTACTCAGGAACCAATCAGCATAAGCCAGGATGGGTTATACCAAGTGTAGGTGAACCAGCCAATCAGGAACAGCAGTAGACAAAAACAAGGAAGTGAACTGGGGTGATAGAAAGAAAAACATAATGAGACACATAATACAAACATAAACAACCAATACGTGCTGGCACGTAACACAGACTCTAAGCAGAGGAGAGGAAGTGCCGCATAACCTATGGTCTATGCCTTTACTGTGGCAAAAAGAGTAGGCGGATTAATGGCCGTATGAAAAACGGGCTTCAATTTAGAAACATGAAAAACGGGATGAATTCTCCTGTACGCTGGAGGAAGTTTGAGGCGGACTGCCAACGGACTAATGATTTTGATGACAGTAAACGGGCCAATAAATTTGGGTGCAAGTTTATTACATACGGTGCGGAGAGGAATATTTTTAGATGAAACCTACACTTTTTGACCGACGACGTAAACGGAAGGCTTAGACCGGTGGCGATCGGCTTTAGCCTTGGTGCGTGAACCCACTTGAAGGAGGGTCTGTCTGGCCCTGTTCCAAGTGCGTCGACACCTCTGGACAAAGGCGTGGGTGGAGGGAACCGCGACTTCAGATTCCAGACTGGGAAAAGCAGGTGGCTGGCACCCTAAACTACACTGAAATGGAGAAAGACCCGTGCCAGACACCGATTTGATTTATGTGCGTACTCAACCCATGAGAGCTGCTGGCTCCAGGAGGATGGATTCTGAGACACTAAACATCGCAACATGCGTTCAAGATCTTTGTTGGCTCTCTCTGTTTGACTGTTACTCTGAGGGTGGAAACCAGAAGAAAGACTAACAGTTGCCCCCAATAAATGACAAAACTCTCTCCAAAATTTAGAGATGAACTGAGGCCCCCTGTCAGAAACCACATCTGTCGGGAGGCCATGGATGCGAACGACATGATCAATGACAGCAGCCGCTGTCTCTCTGGCTGATGGTAATTTGGGCAGAGGGATAAAGTGAGTGGCTTTCGAAAACCGGTTGACTACGGTCAAAATCACCGTATTCCCGTTGGAGGGTGGGAGACCAGTGACGAAATCTAGCGCAATATGGGACCAGGGTCTCGACGGCACTGACAGCGGCTGAAGAAGCCCAGCAGGAGGACAATTAGAAGTCTTAGAAACAGCGCAAACTGAGCAAGCCAACACAAAATCCTTTATGTCACAAGCCATAGCTGGCCACCAGAACCGTTGTTTAATTAGAGACAAGGTGCGACTCACCCCTGGATGACAGGCCAACTTGGAAGAGTGACACCAATGGATGATGTCAGACCGTAATTCCTCTGGCACAAATAAACGACTCGGTGGGCATCATGGCAGCCGCGTTACCCCTTCTAAGGCCGTGCGGACCCTTGACTTGATCTCCCAGGTGACAGCAAAGATAAAAAGTGTGCGTGGCACGATGGATTCAGGAGATGATGCATGCTCGGAGTGATCAAAAATTCGAGACAGAGTGTCAGGCTTAACATTCTTTGAGCCTGGTCGGTACGAGATGGAAAAATCGAAACGTCCGAAAAAGCTTGACAGCAAGCAGCTCTCTATTACCAATATCATAATTTCGTTCTGCATTGTTTAGACGATGTGAAAAATACGCGCAGGGATGCATCTTGCCGTCCGAGGAAGACCGCTGGGACAGGATAGCACCGACCCCCACCTCTGATGCATCAACCTCCACCACAAACTGCCGTGATGTATCAGGGGCAATGAGAATGGGAGCTGAAACAAAGCAGCTTTTCGTGTTATCAAAGACTTTTTTTAAAATTAGGCCAACATTATCTAAAGCAGCAAAAGACCATCCACATCAAAAGCTACTGGTCAGCCCACGATTCAGCAAACATCTAAAAAAAAAAAATAATCGCTTATACTTATGTCTTTACAAGTTGTAAAGAAGTCAGTGTTTTTGAAATTAATGAAGATAGTACAAGTGAATTATTTTAATTATTATTTAGTCTGGCATGTTTACTGTTTCAAAATATTTGAAATGTTTCCTAAAACAAAACATATTGTGTTAAATGGGGAAAAAATTGCTGTTTTTACCCAGAGATTTAAAAAGAACATATTTTAGAGCAGTACTTTTATCCAAGGTTATCATACCGTCAGAAACTTATACCTGCCCATGCCTAGCCAGTTATTAAAAAGCATTCAGTCAAAGTTTTTGTTTTGTAGCCTAATCTAAATTTAATTGAAAATATTTAGTGCAGCCCTCATTATTTTATTATTTTTATTTAGTTGGCCTATATTCTGTTTTTCTATGTTCTTGGAAATTTTAAAATTCGAAGATATATCCAGGTTCTGTTGTTAATTCTGTATGCTGTTGTTCGCACATCTTAAAATGAATCAATATTTAAAAATTCAATATTTAATGTGTCAGACACAAAATAGATACGTCAATTCTTTTTTATTATTATTAAATGATTATTTTATATTAATCTGATTCCTTAACAGTTAATATTCGTATAATGAGCAGCGGTTGTCATTTGGGAAAATTAACCATTTGAGCATGCTTAGTTTGCGGTACGTTATATCATTAAATTGTATATTTCTATTATGTTATCTCAGCAGTAGTAAATTTGTTTTATATTCTTTTTTCTGCATTTTAAATCTGCTTTAGCTTGTTTCTTTCTTATAAACCTGGAAATGTAATATACATATATTTTTGGCTTTTTGACAAATTACTTATTTTGCCCCTAGATTGATCTACGCTGATGGTCTGCTGAACATTTTGCTGAGCTGAAGGGATCCTCCTGTCAGACAACCTCTCCAAAGTACAATAGGACTAGTAAGTAAAATCTCAAACATACACTACTGTTTCATAGGTTTTGGGTTGGTATGGTAGTCTCTTCTGACAGCATCAGCTTTGTTTATTTAATTTATACAGTCAAACAATAATACTGTGAAACTAGATGTTAAAGTTTGAGGACAAACTTTATGGGGGCTTGAGAAAGCCTGTTGGAAGTAGTTTATTTAGTTTGAAAAAGTATCAAGTTGGCTAAAAGAATGTTTAAGATCCCTGCAGACAACAATGTAACCACTTTAAAGGCTGAAACAAGCCAGTAAAAAGCTTTAAAGTTGATCTCTGTGTCTGTGGTTTGTAATAACATGAATTAGCATGTTGTTAGCATGATTCCAGCATAAATTAGCATGTTGTTAGCATGATTCCAGCAT
>CAIGQV010016269.1:667450-683517 GCA_903798115.1 Danio jaintianensis | reverse complement strand
TAACTGGTTCTACACCTGTCAGAAGCCCACAATCATCTTTATCTTCAGCCCAAATTGGATGATTCTGTAAGAAAGCATATTCAGGATTGATTACATTATTAGTAGAAACTTGCACTGAATAACTTTTTATGCTAGCTGTTTCTGAGGACATGTCTAAAGTTAGATGTAATTGTCTTAGTATATCCATGCAGTTAATTCAGACTTTTACGACGCCCATCGCGCATGCAACGCGTTCATGTTTCAACTCCTGCACGTCAATCATGACCTACAAACCCGTAATTTAGGCTTTCGTGGGTTTTGTAATATTTAATCGTTTAAAATTGTTGCAATATATAAATGTAACAGCCATTTAAACAATGAGAAACATCAGGGAACTTGCACTTTTTTTTGTTTTTACAGCTCATGTCCGGAATCTGGATGTATTTTACACACATAAACAACTCCTTTTTCAATAAATCATTAAGACTGCAATCGCTGCTATCTTTCCCACTGCACTCAGATCAGTTTTATTACTTACATTTTGACCAATTTGACAAGATTTCTCCAGCTGACGGCTGGCGCGATCTGATTCACGGGCACATTGTCTGTATTGACTGTTCAGCCTAACACTCCATGACGTTTGCAAACATTCAATTCAGACTTTTAGTTTTACATTAGTTGGATTAACCTGATAAGATTAACCTGAGTCGAAACGTGATCGTGACATACCGAGAGAGAAAATATTTCTCCTCCAGTTCACGTTTGATCCGCCTCTGTATACTGATTGATGCACGAGTCGCGATCAAATCACACTGCCTGTGTTTACTTCCCACAGAAACAGCACGTCAGTCAGTTTCACATCTTATAAGATGATATCACCTACCTGAATGTTTTAAAATCGCCTGAATTTTGTTTAATCTAGACAACACGTGTGAAAGTAAAACAGGTCTAAAGAAAATGGCTTCTCCTCCTCCAAACCGAAACTTAAGAGAGATAACAACAGCTTCATCTGTGGTCCTGTACTGCCATCTCGTGGTCACTCTCATACTTTATATCAGTTTCCAGAGGCATTTTTTAATATAAAAAAATTATTTATAGGAAAACTATTATTTATGATTACTCCAAATAAATCTAGTAATAATCTGCAATCTGCAACACATCTTTTGTCCAAATTTGGGGATTGTATAATTTTGTTTTATGCTAATAATCAATGTTTGATGATTAAAATGTCATATTTACAATTTTTTTTATTCAAAAACTATGAATCTTATCGACATTAGGAGATAGATATAGCAACAATCTTGACTGCAGAAGGTATTTTTGGGCTACATTTGGGGCTTGTAGCATCAAAGCCCTAGGAGGAGATACGATCGGTAGGTCTTAGGTCAGAAGCCGGAATAATAATAATAATAACTAGAACCTAAAGTTCGCTGACGAACTTTGATGTTGGCTTGAGAAAGCCAACGTGAGTGACCGCGCTGGGAGTCAAAGGCAGTTGGCAGGAAGCACAGAGGTTGATAAGTGGTTGCTAGGCGGTTGCTAAGGTGTTGCTAAGGCATTACTGGGCGGTTGCTAAAGTGTTCTGAGTGGTTTCTAGGCAGTTCCTAGGGTCCGTTGGGTTGTTAATCATTTACGTGTTTGATCAAATCCTAATACTTAGCAAGCATTTCTAGCAGGTTATAGCACGTAGTTAATCATCATTAACATGTAGCTAATCACTGCTAGCATGTGTAGCATACAAGAAGTCCCATTTGCTAGCATTAGTCAAACAAGCCAATACCCAGCTGTTCTGATGCTGAGATATCACTGTTGATAAATGGTTACTAGGTTAGTCTGTTTTGTTGCTATGGATCTGATTGACAGCTTAGAGTGACGATACATCACAGCTTCATGCCAGTATGAATGATATGAATCAACCCAGACAGTCAATGACAGTCAAAAACTGGACTTGGACTTAACTTAAAAGCGGCTTGCCATATTTATCATTGAAAATATAATGCTTAAATTATTTATTTGACAACTGTAAGTGTGACCAGTATTCAAAGATATAGCAACAAATCACAACACAGGACAGCTTTCTGTCAAATTAAGTTTAAATAGCATGACAGTAAGTTGGTTTTCTCATGCCAACATAATGATTATGTAGTAGTAATATAAGTATCACTAATGACTAATCGAATAGCAAATCACTACTGGGATATATAAACGCTGTAAATATATATATTTAATAAAAGCATATGATATCTAGTGATAATTTAGTTCAATGCATACATACAAATTTGGCTTGCCATACAGAATGGAGTTGGACATTTGGCTTGCCATACAGAATGAAGTTGGACATTTGGCTTGCCATACAGAATGGAGTTGGACACACGTAAATTTGGTCATATGGCTTGCCATAATGAAGTGAAAGATCCTTTATTCTTTCAAACAGACATAATCATTTTTATAAGTTAAATATAGTACATTAGTTCACTACTACATTAGCAGTTTTAGACGGAGGTTTAGTTTTTGACTCAGGCCACAGCCACATGTATTATTTTTTTCCTTTTTTTCGAGAACATGCAGTTCATTCAGACTTTTCCGACGCCCATCGCGCATGCAACGCGTTCATGTTTCCTGCACGTCAATCATGACCAATAAACCCGTAATTTAGGCTTTCGTGTTTTTTGTAATATTTAATCGTTTAAAATCGTTGCAATATATTAATGTAAAAGCCATTTAAACCACGAGAAACATCAGGGAACTTGGACTGTTTTTACAGCTCATGTCCGGAATATGGATGTATTTTACACAGAAACAACTCCTCTTTCAATAAATCATTAAGACTGCAGAAGCTGCTATCTTTCCCACTGCATTCAGATCAGTTTTGTTACGCATTATGGACTTACATTTTGACGAGGAGATCTCTCCAGCTGACGGCTCGCGCGATCTCATTCACGGGCACATTGGCTGTATTGACTGTTCAGTCTAACACTCCATCACGTTTGCACACATTCTATTCAGACTTTTAGTTTTACAGTAGTTGGATTAACCTGATAAGATTAACCTGAGTCGAAATGTGATCGTGACATATCGAGAGAGAAAATATTTATCCTCCAGGTCGTGTTTGATCCGCCTCTGTACATTGATTGATGCACGAGTTGCGATCAAATCTGTATCTGATGAAAACCCCGCATCTCTCCAAAAACAATGAAAGGCAATCTGTATGATAAAGTAAATAATTTACTGAACTTCTCCATGCAAGCATCAGTTTGTTTAGATTAATTTATTGCTTTCACATGCGTTGGTTTGGTTATTACATAGAGAAACATATAAACACAACGTTATGACGCGCTGTTCAGTATAACAGTCCATTACGTTAACAAACACAAAATCAGCCCTTAGTGGTTTGTAATACTTGGATTTGTGTACAATCGCTGCAGTGTTTTAATTTAAATATCGTTAATTTGCGTTTTTTCAGAAGTCTCTGTATGAGCTGGCTGCACGAAAGTCTGTGGAGATCGCGAGAGCAATATCACACTGCCTGTGTTTACTTCAGACAGAAACAGCGCGTCAGTCAGTTTCACATCTTATAAGATAATAATCACCTACCTGAATGTTTTAAAATCACCTGAATTTTGTTTAATCTAGACAACACGAGTGAAAGTAAAACAGCTCTAAACAAAATGGCTTCTTCTCGTCCAAAGACGAAACTTAAGAGAGATTTAACAACAGCTTCATTTGTGGTCCTGTACTGCCATCCACTTTCCAGAGGCAATTTTTAATATAAAAAAATTATTTATAAGAAAACTGTTTTATTTATGATTACTCCAAATAAATATAGTAATAATCTGCAATCTGCAACACATCTTTTGGCCAAATTTGGGGATTGTATAATTTTGTTATATGCTAATAAACAATTTTTGAAGATTAAAATGTCATATTTACAATTTTTAATTCAAAAACTATAAATCTTATCGACATGAGGAGATATAGCTCCTATCCTCACTGTAGAAGGTATTTTTGGGCCAAATTTGGGGCTTGTAGCATCAAAGCCCTAGGAGGAGATGCGTTTGGTTTGGAGGACCGAGTAGTATAACAGTATGTTGGCTTTCTCAAGCCAACATAATAAGAATAAGTTTAAGTAGGATAACAGTATGTTGGCTTTCTCAAGCCAACATAATAATAATAATAAGAATAATAATAATAATAATAATAAGAATAAGTTTAAATAGGATAACAGTATGTTGGCTTTCTCAAGCCAACATAATAAGTTTAAGTAGGATAACAGTATGTTGGCTTTCTCAAGCCAACATAATAACTAGATCCTAAAGTTCACTGACGAACTTTGATGTTGGCTTGAGAAAGCCAACGTGAGTGACTGCGCTGGGACTCAAAGGCAGTTGGCAGGAAGCACAGAGGTTGATAAGTGGTTGCTAGGCGGTTGCTAAGGTGTTGCTAAGCCATTACTGGGCGGTTGCTAGGGTGTTCTGAGTGGTTCCTAGGCAGTTCCTAGGGTCCGTTGGGTTGTTAATTGGTAAGCCTCATTTATATGTTTGATCAAATCCTAATACTTAGCAAGCATTTCTAGCAGGTTATAGCACGTAGTTAATCGTCATTAACATGTAGCTAATCACTGCTAGCATGTGTGGCATACAATAAGTCCCATTTGCTAGGATGAGTCAAACAAGCCAATACCCAGCTGTTCTGATGCTGAGATATCACTGTTGATAAATGGTTACAAGGTTAGTCTGTTTTGTTGCTATGGATCTGCTTGACAGCTTAGAGTGACGATACATCACAGCTTCATGCCAGTATGAATGATATGAATCAACCCAGATGTCTCTATGACAGTCAAAAACTGGACTTGGACTTAACGTAAAAACGGCTTGCGATATTTATCATTGAAAATATAATGCTTAAATTATTTATTTGACATCTGTAAGTGTGACCAGTATTCAAAGATATAGCAACAAATCACAACACAGGACAGCTTTCTATCAAATTAAGTTTAAATAGCATGACAGTAAGTTGGTTTTCTCATGCCAACATAATGATTATGTAGCAGTAATATAAGTAGCACTAATGACTAATCGAATAGCAAGTTACTACTGGGATATATAAATGCTGTAAATATATATATTTAATAAAAGCATATGATATCTAGTGATCATTTGGTTAAATGCATACATACAAATTTGGCTTGCCATACAGAATGGAGTTGGACGTAAACGCGCGGCTTGCCATATTGAACTGAAAGATCCTTTATTCTTTCAAACAGACATAATCATTTTTATAAGGTAAATATTCAATTCATCTTTATTTCTATAGCGCTTTTACAATGTAGATTGTGTCAAAGCAGCTTCACATAGAAGAGTGCAGTGAATTGAAACAGTGTCAGTCCAGTTTTCAGAGTTTAAGTTCAGTTTAGTTCAGTTCAGTGTGGTTTAATTTTCACTGCTTAAAGTCCAAACACTGAAAAACAAATCCATCGTTGCGCAGCTCTACAGGTCCCGAACCATGCAAGCCAGTGGCGACAGCGGCGAGGAACGAACTTCACCAATTTGCGAAAGTGAAGGAAAAAAAACCTCGAGAGAAACCAGGCTTAGTTGGGTACGACCATTTCTCCTATGGCCAAACGTCTTGTGCAGAGCTGCAGTCTAGGCGCCGGAGGCTGGAGAACGCTGGACGTGCATCTTGGAGAAGCTGCAGATGGGAGAGGTCCCCGGCTGGTGTACAGGCTGGCCCTTCAGGATAATGCGAAGACTCGTCTGTCACTGGGGTCTTACAGGAATCAGACTCATGCTCTCCAGTCCTCCATGACCACCACAGCAGCTGCTCAGAATTCGGCCTGGTCCAGGATTATGGAAACCTCGGGAATAAAAAAAAAGACTAACATAAGCGCAGATGCCGTTCAAATTATAATGTCTTTTGGGAAGTGTTCCCGGCTCCGGTTGCCCTAAATAATGCAGACTAACAATCCTTTAAAGGATTTGTATTTCAAAAGCATTTGTGTTTTATGTGTATGCTAATGCAAAGAGATGTGTCTTTAATCTAGTTTTAAACTGACAGAATGTGTCTGCTTCCTGAACTGTGCTGGGAAGGCTGTTCCAGAGTTTAGGTGCCAGATATGAGAAAGATCTACCGCCTACAGTTAATTTTGATATTCTGGGAATAATCAATTGTCCAGAATTATTTGAGTGTAGTGGACGTGAGGGGCTATAATACACCAGGAGCTCCCTCAAATACTGGGTTGCTAAGCCGTTCAGGGCTTTGTAGGTAGTCAATGAAATTTAAAAATGTATACGATATTTAATAGGGAGCCAGCAATGATGAAAGAACTGGAGTAATATGATCATATTTCTTTGTTCTAGAAAGCACTCTAGCAGCTGCATTTTGAACTAGCTGTAGTTTGTTAATTAGACCAATAGGGCAACCACCTAATATCGCATTACAATAGTCTAACCGAGAGGTCATGAAAGCATGAATAAGCTTTTCCGCATCAGACATTGATAGCATATGTCGAAGTTTGGCAACATTTTTAAGATGAAAAAAATGCAGTTTTACAGATGCTTGAAATCTGGCCTTCAAACGACAGGTTGCTATCAAAAATCACCCCTAAATTTTTGACTGAAGATGAGGACTGAACTCAGAATCCATCAAGGGTTAGGCTGTGTTCTAGGTTTTTTCGTGTGAGGTTTTTGGGTCCAATAAGCAAGACCTCTGTTTTATCTGAATTTAATAATAAAAAGTTATTAGTCATCCAATGTTTTATATCAGTTATACAATCTGTTAATTTAGTAAATTCATACATATTATCAGGTTGGGAGGAGATATAAAGTTGTGCATCAACAGCATAACAGTGGAAGCTAACTCCATGCTTTTTAATGATATCGCCTAGCGGTAGCATATATAGTGTGAAAAGTAAGGGACCAAGAACTGAGCCTTGTGGTACCCCACATTGTACTTTTGATCTGTATGATGCTTATTCATTAACTGATACAAATTGATAACGTTCAGATAGATAAGACCTGAACCAGGCCAATGCAGTTCCTGTAATACCAACATAATTTTCAAACCTATGAAGGAGAATATTATGATCGATTGTATCAAATGCAGCACTGAGGTCCAATAACACTAAGAGAGAAATACAACCACGATTTGACGACAGAAGGAGGTCATTTGTAACTCTTAGGAGTGCTGTTTCTGTGCTATGAAATGCTCTAAATCCAGATAGAAATTTTTCATAAATATTGTTTCTTTGTAGGAAGGAAAATAGTTGAGCAGATACGACTTTTTCTAGTATTTTTGATAGAAAAGGCAGGTTTGAGATGGGTCAATAATTTACTAATTCTTTGGGATCAAAATGTGTTTTTTTAATAAGAGGCGTAATGACAGCTACTTTAAAAGTTTTAGCAACATATCTTAAAAGTAGGGATGAATTCAAAACGTTAAGAACAGGTTCAGAAACTTCTGAAAACAATTGTTTTAATAATTTGGTCGGTATAGGATCTAGCATAGACGTTGTTGATTTGGACGAATTTATCAGTTTAGACAATTCTTCCTCACCTACTGCTGAAAAGGTTTGAAGTTTATCCATTAACGGTCTACAGTGCTCTAATTGAGATGAAGCTGTATGAGGCAGATTGATGGTGCTTATTTTGTCTTGCATGTGAAAAAAAAATCATAAAGTCATTACTGCTGTGTTGAGAAATGCATGTTGATGCTTTATTTTTAGTTAGATTGGCTACTGTGTTAAACAGGACCCAAGGGTTGTGTTTATTTTCTTCTATTAAAGTTGAAAAATAAGCAGATCTGGCAGACATTAAAGCTTTTCTAAAGTTAAGAGTACTTTCTTTCCAGGCCAAACGAAAAACCTCTAGTTTTGATTTCTTCCATCTACGTTCCATTTTCTGCTGCTTTCTTTAAGGCACGTGTGTGGTTATTGTGCCATGGCATCAGATTTTTTTCCCTAATCTTTTTTAAGTGTAACGGAGCAACTATGTCTAACTTGCTAGAAAGCACAGAATCAATAGTTTCAGTTGCAGTGTCAAGCTCTTCTAGGCTGCCTGGAATGCTATGGAAATTAGAAAGATTAGGTAGGTTACTGACAAAGTGATCTTTAGTGCTAGCGGTGATCATTCTACCATATTTATAAATAGAAGCTGGTTTTGTAGACCTATCAATGCACAATAAACAAAAGATTAAATAGTGATCTGAAATGTCATCACTCTGCTGCACAACTTCAACATTATCAATATCAATACCATGTGATAATATTAGGTCTAAGGTATGATTATGCCGATGAGTAGGCCCTGAGACATGCTGTTTCACTCCAACAGAGGCTAGTATGTCTAAGAAGGCCAGACTTAAAGCATCTTTGTCATTATCTATATGAATATTAAATCACCAACAATTAAAATTTTATCTGTGGCCAGAACTATTTCGGATAAGAAATCAGCAAATTATTTTGTTAAGTCGGTATGGTGCCTTGAAGGCCTATATACAGTTGCCAATATAAATTTAGATTGACATTTATTGTTTAAATTGCACACTGAGATATAAAACACTATTACTTCAAATGAATTATATTTAAAGTCAGATCGCTGAGTAACACTAAAAATATTACTGTATATAATGCCAACGCCTCCACCTTTGCCTTTAAGACGCGGCTCGTGTTTATAATGATATCCTTCAGGTGAAGGCTCATTAGGGTCATGTAGTCATCTGGTTTAACTCAGGTTTCTGTTAGACATAGTGCATCTAGCTTTACATCAGTTATCAAATCATTAACAAAAAGAGTTTTAGAGGACAGTGATCTAATGTTCAATAATCCGAGTTTTATCTCATGATTACCTTTATTTTTTATTTGATGAACATCAATTAGATTGTTACCTTTGAATGGGTTTGAGAGTTTTTTATATTTAGAGGTTCGGGGAACAGACACAGTCTCTATGTTCTTATATCTAGGTGGCTCTATGTGCTGCAGATTATCTGAGTTAGGTAAACTGTGGAGGCTAGCAGACGGTTGGTTAAGCCAATCGGTCTGCTCCCTGACCTGGGCCCGAGTTAGTCAAGTGTCAACACTAAGACTATATGCCAGATTACTAGAGAGGAGAGCGCCCCAGCCCGGGTGGGATGAAGACCATCTCTCTTCAACAGGTCAGGTCTACCCCAAAAACTTTTGCCAATTGTCTATTCAGTGGGCACCACTTTGACATCCAGCCATTGAGTGATGAGAGTCGGCTGTGGAACTCGTCACCACGATTAGCGGGCAGGGGACCAGAGCATATTACGGTGTCTGACATTGTCTTTGCAAAATCACACACCTCTTTAACATTACTTTTAGTGATCTCCGACTGACGCAGACGAACATCATTAGCACCGACGTGGATAACGATCTTACTGAACTTACGTTTAGATTTAGCCAGCACTTTTAAATTTGACATGATGTCAGGCGTCAGGCAAATGTCTGCCCCGGCAGACATTTGACTATGGTGGCTGGTGTCTCTATTTGCACGTTCCATACTATGGAGTCGCCAATTAGTAGGGCACTTTCATCAGGTTTCTCAGTGGGTGCATCACTGAGGGGGCTAAACCTGTTTGATGTTGGAACGGACATACGGTGTTTTCTCCCACCTCTAGATTCTCTCACAGTGACCCAGCCATCTCTCTGCGAAGACGCAACAACCGTAGCCGAACAATGTGAATGGCATGCTAGGCTAGTCACATCCAAATCCTTATCTAGAGACCTAGTACTCTTACTATCCTCAATTAAAGTTTGGATGTGTGTCTCTAATTCTGAGATCTTCTCTGTCAGCCTGACTATTTCCCTACATTTATCACATGTAAAGCCCTCCTTGCTGACAGAGAGAGATACACTAATCATGTGGCAAGAAATGCATGTGACAAGTACAGGAGAAGCCATTTTTTACTCACCGTGAGTTGAAGTAAATTCTGACTTACCACAGCAGTATATTGAGTTAAAGGGAGCTGAAGAGTGTGTATGAAATGAGCAGTAGGCAATGAAGGGAGAGAGAGAGCAGATCACCCACACAAAACAATTTACCATGTAATATAAAGTGTGTAAATAGGCGGAATATGTAAATAAACTGGACAACGCACGTGAGAGAGAACAGGCGCAAGTTAGCAAACTAAAAAAAAAATATATATATATATATATATATATAAAGCTATGAGGTCACTAAGTTTGATCCAATGCTAAGTCAATGACAGTCTTTTGCAGTGGAAGTCTATGGGACAGTTGCTAGGGTGCAGTATGTGGTAGTTAGGGTGTGGCTAGAAAGTTAAAAGCTCTTCAGTTATTGGCAGTTAGGTAGTCTAAGTTAAATGAGCCCAGCTATAAGTCAGTGCGACAGTCTGATGCAGAGTTATAAGGTCACAAAGTTTGGTCCAATGTTAAGTCTATGGGATTTTTCCGACGGTCCCGGACAGTTTTCGGAAAACCGAAAGTCGGATCAGTCGGAGGAGATATAGCAACCCGAGGTCTGGAGTGAGTTTGGTGGTCATAGGAGAAACATCTAAGCAACAAGAGTGTACAGATCCTAGTAAGTGTTATTGTTTCTAGCCTTGTTTAGTTTCACACAGTATCTGCCTTGATTGTTTACTACCGGCGTTTTCACGTGTTAAATCCACGCTACTCACGCTTGCTATAGTGTTAGTTTCGTTTGTGTTATTATAGTGGGGGATAGAAGGCGTGTCTTGCTGAATTCAGACACGTGAATCAGGAAGTATTTAAGTGTGAATAGCACCGCGGCAGCGGTCGCGGCAGCCTGATCGCATGAAGACCGAAGAGAGTAAAGACCTGCGACTCTACCTGCGCGACTCCACCGAGCAGGGACACAGACAGGGCACTTGAGTATCGCACTTTGATTTGTATTTAGTTCTATCTAGCTCTTATCTGTGCATCTAGCCTTATTTCTTTTATTTACTTTCTCTCGCGTTATTCTTAGCATTAACCATGTGTTTTCAAATTCCTACTGTCAATAACATTCATAAATCTTTTGGATCACGTCGTAGATGACGCAACACTGCTAATTTGATTACTATTCATACATCTGCATCCAGTGCACTTTCTATTCCTATAGGCTTATGGAACTGCCAATCTGCTGTCAACAAGGCAGACTTTATTCCGGCCATGGCTAAACACTCTGGTCTCTCTGTTTTAGCACTTACTGAAACCTGGATCAAACCAGAGGACAATGCCATGCCGGCTGCCCTATCCAATAACTACACTTTCTCCCACAGCTCCCGTACATCCGGTAGAGGTGGGGGAACCGGTCTTCTCATCCCAAACGAATGGAGGTTTAAACAACTTGCACCCTCATGTGACAACACCTCCTTTGAATCGCATGTGGTAAATATTATTCATCCTGTTGGAATTACTTTTGTAGTCATCTACCGCCCCCCAGGTCAGCTTGGACAATTCTTGGAGGAGTTCGATGTCCTCATGACTTCTTTTCCTGAAGATGGCACCCCTCTTGTGGTACTTGGAGACTTCAACATCCACCTTGAAAAATCATCAGCTGCTAACTTCAACAACCTGAACGCATCGTTTGATCTTAAGCGACTTGCCACGCCTGCAACCCACAAATCTGGTAACCAACTTGATCTCATCTACACACGCTACTGCTCCACTCACCACACTCGGGTAACCCTGCTGCATACATCTGATCACTTCCTTGTCACTCTTGATCTCGACCTCACCGCACCCGACACGACACCTCCTTCCTCGCTTGTAACCTTCCGACGCAACCTACACACGCTCTCTCCACTTACCCTATCCTATGCTGTCTCTTTTATGCTCCCCCCACTTGACCAGCTCGCTCTACTAAACATTGACAGTGCCACTGACTCTCTATGCTCCACACTAACATCCTGTCAAGATGGTTTGTGTCCACTTGCCTCTCGAGCGGCACGTGCTAACCCCTCCGTGAACACAGATCCAGGCTCAGGTCTGCTGAGAGAAAGTGGCACAAATCTAACAATCCTGCCGACCTCTCTCTCTATCAGTCTCTCCTCTCTTTTTTTTCTACTGACGTCTCAGCGGCCAAGACTCAGTTCTACCATACTCGAATCAACAACTCACCTGACTCTCGGACTCTCTTCAAAACCTTCTCTGCTCTTCTTTGTCCTCCTACCCCTCCTCCCTCCTCGGACTTGACGGCTGATGGTTTTGCTTCCTTCTTTGTAAAGAAGACCACCACCATCAGCAGTCAGTTCACTGCTCCGCCTCCGATGACCACGCTCCGACTCCTGAGACCTCGCTCCCCTCTTTCTCTCCACTAACGGAGGACGACATTGCAAAGATCATTGCCTCCAACCACCCGACTACCTGCCCGCTGGATCCTATCCCCACCCATCTACTTCAGGCTATCTCTCCATCGGTCGTCCCTGCACTCACACACATCATCAACTCATCTCTAAACTCTGGTACATTTCCTACAGCCTTTAAGGAGGCTCGCATCACCCCGCTCCTAAAGAAACCCTCTCTTAATCCTGCACTTCTAGAAAACTACAGACCGGTATCTCTCTTGCCCTTCATTGGAAAAACTCTGGAGCGTGTCGTCTTTGACCAACTCTCATCCTTCCTTACTCAGAACAACCTCCTGGACAGCAAGCAGTCAGGCTTTAAGAGGGGCCACTCCACGGAGACCGCACTGCTCTTGGTTGTTGAAGACCTAAGACTGTCTAGGGCAGCCTCTAAGTCATCGGTCCTCATCCTACTGGATCTTTCAGCTGCTTTTGACACGGTTAACCATTGCATACTCCTTTCGACCCTCAAGACCTTGGGAATCTCTGATACAGCTTTCCAGTGGTTCCAGTCTTACCTCTCAGGTAGGTCCTTCAGGGTATCGTGGAAAGGTGAAGTCTCGGAATCGCAACATCTCAAGACCGGCATCCCTCAGGTCTCAGTGCTCGGACCGCTGCTCTTCTCGATCTACATGACATCATTGGGATCCGTCATTCGAAAGCATGGCTTTTCCTATCACTGCTATGCGGACGACTCGCAGCTTCACCTTGCGTTCCATCCTGATGATCAATCGGTTTCAGCATGCGTCTCGGCATGCCTGAGTGACGTCTCGCTCTGGATGAGGAACCATCACCTACAGCTGAACCTTATGAAAACTGAACTTCTCGTCATCTCTGCCAACCCTAAGATCCGTCACAACCTCTCTGTTCAACTGGGATCATCGACCATTGCACCCTCCAGAACAGCCAAAAACTTGGGAGTAATAATCGATGACCAGCTAACCTTCACAGATCATATTGCCAACACTGCCAGGTCCTGCAGATTCCTTCTCTACAACATTAGGAAGATCAGACCTTTTCTCTCAGAGCATGCTGCACAAATCCTGGTACAAGCTCTGGTCCTGTCCAGGCTGGATTACTGCAATGCTTTACTCGCTGGACTCCCGGCCTGCACTATCAAACCTCTACAGATGATACAGAATGCAGCGGCAAGAGTGGTCTTCAAGGAACCGAAAAGAGCGCATGCAACACCCCTCTTTGTCAGGTTACATTGGCTCCCTATAGCCGCCCGCATCGAGTTCAAAGCTCTGCTCATATCCTACAAGACCACCACAGGTTTAGCACCCGTCTACCTTCACTCACTAATACAGACATATTTACCCCCCAGATCACTGCGCTCTGCTAACGAGCGTCGTTTCATGGTGCCGTCCTAAAAAGGTAATAAATCACTCTCTCGCACTTTCTCTGAATCGGTCCCACGATGGTGGAACGATCTGCCTCTTATGACACATTTGGCAGACTCTGTGTCCATCTTTAAAAATCGCCTTAAAACTCATCTCTTCCTTCTACACCTGACCCACTAATAAAAAAAAATAAAAAATAAAAATAAAATAAAACCTTGAATGCACTTAGCTCGTATATGTGGTTTACCTACTCAAGACTAGTCCGATTTTACTTATGTATGCTTTGTTTCCTCTTGTACTGATTGCTTCTTTTGTGAACCTCAATTGTAAGTCGCTTCGAATAAAAGTGTCAACTAAATGACTAAATGTAAATGTATGTAAATGTCATAGCTCGAAAGCTCAAGGAGGAGATAGATTTGCAAATTTAGTCTCAGAATAATAATAAAAAAAATAAATAATAATAATTAGTTTAGAAAGGATTTCAGTAGGTTGGCTTTGACAAGCCAGCCTAATAATATTAAGTTTAAATAGAAAAACAGTAGGTTGGCTTTCACAAGCCAGCCTAATAATTAGTGTAGCTGCTGTTCATAGTGTGCTTAAACAAGATTCAAAAATGAAGTGTTATAAATGAAAATAGTAGTTATATAACAAACATCGAAACAAACATGTAAAGCATATGAGTATTTCTAACAAAATGTCTGGTGCATTAAGACAGGAGGAGTGTGTCCTACAGGTGGTTGTCAAGCCCGCTCACCTGCGTGGAGCACACTCATGCATCATACTGTTATGTGATGCATGCTTTACTAAAAAGATAGGTCTTTAATCCAGTTTTGAACTGAGAGAGTGTGTCTAAGCCTCGGACATTATGAGGAAGACTTGCCAGAGTTTAGGAGCCATAAATGAGAAAGCTCAACCTCCTTTAGTAGACTTTGCTTTTCTGGGTACTACCAGAAGCCCTGAGTTTTGAGATCTTAAAGAGCAGGTTGGATTGTAGCGAGACAGAAGGTTGGTTAGATAAACAGGAGCTAGATTATTTAAAGCTTTATGGGTAAGAAGCAATATTTTATAATCAATACGGAACTTAACAGGCAGCCAGTGTAAGGAGGATAAAATTGGGGTGATATGATCATATTTTCTAGACCTGGTAAGAACTCTGCCAGCTGCATTTTGCACTAACTAAAGTTTATTAATAGTGTATATGTGTATATAATATAATGATATTGTTTAGTCCTATAATGTTAATAGTCTCGATTTCTGCTGCAACATTTGGTAGGTTTAGAATTTGGCATCAACAACATAAAACATGGATCCATCCATCCATATATAATTATTTAGCAACAAAGCACTGTGTAAAATAAAATTTAAACCTAAATGTTTAACTTAAACCCACTCATGTGTAGATTTAAATAATAATGTACAGGCCCTCTGGCCTTCTGAACGGTTGTAAAATTAAATATGTTCTCTCAAAAAACCAAAGTGCATTTAAGTCAAGTGCATTTATTAAGGCAAGTGCATTCTCTGTGGGACTACTACAAAAAATGCATTCAGAACAAGTGCAACTGGTTAAAGATACAACAATATTTTCTCTGTAGGCCTACAACATAATAGTGTATCAAAACAAAAACTGCCATAGCCCATATGTTAACTGTAGAACTTTAGCAACAAATGTACCAAGAATTGCAAGTGTGCAAAGTGAATAATAAATATCTGAACACTAGATAAGCCCATTCTACTTCTTGAGGTAAAGTGTCAGGTTTTTCTTGATAAAGAGTAGCTTCTTTGCTTTTTCACAATGAAGTCTGTTCCTTTTTCCATCGAGAACATGAGCTGCTGGGAAAAAGAGAGAGAATGTTCTCTATTAGACCCACTGGTGTGAAGTGAATGTGAACGAGGAGCTCGCAAAGAGGCTTCACAGCCGGCATTTCAACGGTGAGTCAACATCAGGTCTATGGTTGGATCAATGTTGAATTAACTTTCGATTTAGCAAATTGGATCAACGTTGATATGGTGACATTGTTTCACCGTTGGACCACCGGTGATTCACCGTTGAAATCATGACGTTGTTTCATGCTCTTACCTCCTTCATGGGTGAATTATGGTAATTCTGTAGACGTTGAATGACCATTGCAACGTTTTGCAAATTGAATCTACGTCGTACATTTTAGCGTAGGTTAAATAGAAATTACATATAACACTAAGTCCATAAATATAGCAATAAAATATATATTTATATGAAAGATGTTTTAAATGTATTTTTCTTTGTTCATGTTAGTAAATACATTAACATTTACTAATACAACCGTATTATATAGTGTTACCATTTAAATTGTGGGATGAAATAGTCTTTATTTCTTTATATACAAAAAAAAAAAAAAAAAAAAATAAAAATATATATATATATATATAATATATATATATATATATATATAT
>CAIGQV010016269.1:630779-667350 GCA_903798115.1 Danio jaintianensis | reverse complement strand
TATATATTAACTGGAGAATAAAACTGTAATCTTACTTTGTACCAAAGGCATTTGACTTTCAGGGGGCTAAAAAAGAAGTTAGTCACAATATTAAGGAGACTGACAGATTTGTTACTTGCCAGTTTTCTATAAAATACTTGTTAAAAAACACTAGAAACATCCATATCAGTCTAGCAGTTAAATACATCTTTTATTCTCAAAACTAGGCGAGTATCCTACAAAATCACTGATGAGGTTTGCCACTCCAATTCATTGTGAATGAATGACTTCACTTATGTGAAAACCCCTGCTATAATCTATAAATCTGACATTGCGTCTTCACTTTGCAGGTTATTTAGTTGTTTATGTCCCTTTGTTATAATTGCATAACGTATATCTAATGTGTTTAGCATTGGTGCATCAAAACTGAGCACCTGTGACAGTGGAACATGTAGACAATATTTCAGTAAATCATCAAGAAAATATTAAGTGTAGAATTTATTATTCGATCCCTCTCACAAACACAACAGTTACACCTTGACGTGTTCAGACCTATTTGACTTTTATTGTAGCCTATAACTTAAATCATATTACAACAATAATAGCAATTTGTTATTCCATTATTATTAGTATCATTAAAATTGCACCCCTATGTTGATGCTGTTATTACCAGGGGTCCTACTATGATGGCTCATAATTGTGAATGTAAGACTATTTATCACCTAGTAGTTAAATTCTGCAATTACATTGTGGTCTTTAAAAAAATCACATTAAGTGTTAGTTCAACTAGAAACATAAATTCTGTTATTAATTATTCACTTGTGTCATTCTGGAGAACTACATCTACAGAACACAAACTAGGATATTTTAGATGAAATGCGAGAAAAATGCAAGAGCTCCTCGACCTCAACCTCCAGAGACAGCTACAGTCTCGAGACGGTCATAGTCCAGATAAGGCACAAAAAAACATTGTCAAAACATTTCATGTGACTTCAGTGGTTCAACTGTGAACATACCAAGCTCCAACAACACTATAATGAGGCAGAACAAAACGGTAAATATGAATTTGTTTTGTGTTGTGTTTACTATGAGCAGTAAGCACACACCCTGACCAGTCGTGGTAGAGGCGAACAAGTTGTTTTTACAGTATTTTCGATGGACTGAAGATTCATACAATGTTTTGACAAAGTTTTTAGTTCTTTTTCTTTGAACGTCTTGGGACCGTTGCTGTATATGGAAGAGAAAGCTATACCTTCATGGCAAATGAGCCAAATATCACATCGAAATCACCAAAACGAGCACAAACCAATGTTTGGTTTGGAGAGAGAATTTTTTTTTGCAAATCCTAAAATAACTTTTATTTCTGGGCAACACAGGGGCACAGTGGGTAGCGCTGACACCTCACAGCAGGAAGCTTGCTGGTTCGAGCCTCGGCTGGGTCAGTTGGCATTTTTTGTGTGAAGTTTGCATGTTCTCCCGTGTTCACGTGGGTTTCCTCCGGGTGCTCCGGTTTCCCCCACAAGTCCAAAAACATGCGCTATAGGTGAATTGGCTAAGCTAAATTGTGTATGGGTGTTTCCCAGTGATGGGTTGCAGCTGGAAGAGCATCCGCTGCGTAAAACATATGCTGGATCAATATGCCCTGATCAATAAAAGGACTAAGCCAAAAAGAAAAAAAATGAATGAGTGAACTTTTATTTCAATGACTTATGACAAATGTACCGGACCTGTTACACATGCAACAAAAATTTCACTGTAACTGGTGCTGTTGTTTTGCTCCAGTAATACATTCAGAAAACACATTCATAGTCAGGCATCCATACAAAATCAGAGACATTGGTGTGGTGTAGCAGATCTGCAACAGATGTCTGTTCAGGCTGAGACTGGTTTAGGCTATCGGTATGTTCTTGATGCCCTCAACTAGAGCTTCCAGAAGACCTGCAATAAATGAAATGCTAAGTTACACTTGGTATCTGCTATCATACAAAGTGAAATTCAAACATAAATTTTTAACTAAGTCCATATTTATCCAATAATATTGTCACATTCAATAATTTTGACTCATCCATCTATGCATTACTATTTCGTTGATCTTGTTAGGGTTTCATTTACACTTAATTTTATAAGATTAATGATGCAAAATTTATGTTTTTAATTGCACGCATATACAAACCACATCCAGTTAGATGCTGCTGTGAGTAAACTGCAGTAATCCACAAGAGAGTAATGAAGACAAAGGAAAACAAAGCACGCACCAGAACATAGTATAAAATAATCAATAAAGAAACAAGGACAAAGATGGTTTGTGAACACAAGCAATTATAAAGAGAGCATTTACACAAAGTAAAAAGAATCTTGACAGATAAAATTTACTTAGCAAACTTACATATGGGCAAAAACTTTTCCATTCAATGCTGTGTAGTGCGTCTCTAGTTAGGAGTACATCTCTTAATATAAAAGGAAACAACAACAGTGACTTATGATAGTTAGTTTTGTAATAACCATTATATTGCATATTTAAAACATATTGTTTATAACATTGCTCAATAAAACATAACGTTATTTGCTACGTAAGTTGCAATGTGTAGCCAGCTTTTTTAGGAAATTTTTTTAGTCATACATGAAATTTATCAAGTTGAATTTGCTAACAAAAAAGTTTGAGAAGAAAATATATTAACTGTAAGAGACTTAAAGTGAAGAATTAGGTGTGAAATCGTCAGTAAGTTTTTAGCCACCACCAGTGCAACCGTTTTCAAGAATTCAAATTTCAGATTTTCCAAAAATAACTTGGCTGCAGTAAAGAATCATGAAACATCGCCCACATCTAAGAATCACAAGTTGTAAAATACATTACATCTGTTGAAGGCTTTTTAGACATACAGGTTGAGAGAAACTCTAGAGGGAGCAGCACTTTAGGAAAAGGCTGGCATAGAGGGCAAAGAATTAAAGAGATAGTTCCAAATTAAAACTGTCATCGTACTCACCATTTACCTATTTCACTTTGTTCTGTTATACACAAAATAACATATCTATAACCACTGACCTATAACCACTGACTTCCATAGTATTTGTGTTTTTCTATTATAGATGTCAATGTTTACAGGTTTTTAGCTTTCTTTAGAATATCCTTTTTGTGTTCAACTGAAAAAAAATCATAATGGTTTAGAACCACTTTGGAGAGTAAATAGTGAGTAAATTGTAATTTTTGGGTGAACTATCCCTTTAAGTTTGAAAACACCAGAAACATCTACAGCAGTTTTGCAGTTAATATACATATTTTATTGACCCTTTTCACAAGATGGAGATGACACACTTCAATTGTCACCAGCATCTTAAATCCTCAAAAAAATGTAATATTTAGATTTTTAAAATAGCATGTTTATTTATTTATTTTAATGCCATATTTGATTTTGAGAGACAAGGAAAGAAAACTTTTTCAAATCCAAAAAAAACCAAAAAACTTTTCTCTGTGTCATCAAATGTACTGGACATGGTTCACATATATTACAATCCTTTATGAACACAAATTTCACTGTAATTGGTGCTGCTGTTTTGCTCCAGTAATACCTTCAGAGAACACTGTAGTAGTCAGGCATCCATACAGAAGCATTGGTGTTGTGTAGCAAAACTGCAGTTGAGGTATGTCAACGCTGACACTGGTTTAAGCCATCGGTATTTTCTGGATGCCCTCAACTGGAGCTTCAAGAAAACACAAAGTTAAAACCCATTACACCTGGTGTCTGCTATTATGCAAAGTGTAACCAACCAAAACACCAATAATTTTTAACAGATAAAGGTAACTTAAATGTAACTTAGCAAACTTGCATATAGTTAGCGCCTTTTTCATTCAATGCTGTGTAAATTAGTGTGTCTCTGGAGTACATATCTAAAAGTAAAAAGAAACACACAAACAACAGTGAAATGACAGCAGATCACTTTGTAATAATAATTATATTGCGTATAAAAATATATTATTTATAACGTTTTGCCAGTTAAAAAGACTAAATTAGACTAACGTTAAGCATTTACCTTAGCTGCTGCGTCACAGGATCGCAAACAAGATGAAAAAACAAGCTGGAAAGTATTAAATGCTTCAAGATTCGTAACTGTAGGGGATTAACCTACGTTAAAAGATCGATCAGGGATTTATTAGCTCGTTTCAAGGAATCGGATCTTGAAGATTCGAATCACTTGATTCGACTCAATTGAGTCAGACTGAATCAAATTAAAAGCTTTACACTTTATCTACCATTTGTCCAGCAAATAGAAGACATCGTATAATACTAATCTCGTTTATATTATTTCTGTGGCCAACGATAATAACATAACACAAGTATTGGGTTAAAATTTAGCAAAGTAACAAAAGCTACAGCTCGAGGCAATGAATTAGAAGCACATAAACACGAACACAGTTCTAACAAAATGAAAACAAAGATTTATTGAGCTACACTACGATACATGAAACTAACTACATAATAAACAAACAAACAAACGCACACACACATTCACACATACATACAGAGGCAGTTCAGAGGATGCAAAATGAGTTGACAACCGTCCCAAATTAATTCTAGTACTTATTACTAGATCTCATAATCACACCTGAGGATCCACATAAGCAGAGATTTGGCTTATCTTTAACTGCTTAAGATCAATTTGACCCAGATCAGCAAGAGACATTTGTTTGTGTTACTTGCGCCACTGGAAGTCTTGAGTTTCCCTCGCCGACTGGCCTCGAGGAACCACAGGGATCCTGATTGGTTGGTGACTCAGCTTCAGTAACGTCCTTGGCATTCACTTGCTCGTGAGTGGAGGTTGTCCTGAGTTACCGGGGTGACAGACTCTGTTGAGAGTCGGTTTGCAGAAGTTTTTCTTGCGGTCTCGGCGGTCCGGAAACTTTAAGAGGTAGCATAGAAAGTTTGTGGTGACCCAATTGTGTGGCGGTGCGGTGTCCAAGAGCCAGGCGAGAGGGGGCAGGAAGCAGCAGCGAGCGTGAGCAAGCTAATGCAAAAAGCAAAATTTTTACTGTTGCAGTAAGTTTTTAAGTGATCTGATTTGGTCCATCCTAATGGTACTGTCTTCCAATGACCGATTGCCATGGAGGGCGGGGCCAAGCCCTATACCATCGTACTCAGGATCAATCATTAACAGACTACTTGTTAATGTCACGTGGTGAAGAAATATCTTGTAAGTTCATAACTTACAATTTCAATACAAGTTCGTAAAGTACAAATCTTACGTTTGTACTACTAGTTTTTCATTTACACCAATGTATTGCAAATGTCACTAGCTTTCGTTTAGTACAAGATATCATACATTTCAGACACATACAGAAGGTTTAATCTGCTATGAGGGTTAAAAACACATTAAATAACTTGGTTGGTTACACTTCATCTTCACCTGATTAAGCCTGATTCAGTTAAAGATTCTCCATCGTTCTCACTTTACTAAGGCAAGACTCCACAAATTGTTTCCAGAAACAGATGACCGCTGTATTAGATGCTCCTTCTCTACAGCTGATCATGTTCACACATTTTTTAGTTGTAGTGCACTGACATCATATTGGGCTTCTTTTTTAAATTTTATTTCAGGAGCTTTACATATTTTTCTCCCTCCGTGTCCTTTGATTGCCATCTTTGGTGTGTCTATGTTACCTTCTCTTCTCTCTAAACAACAATCCGATCTTATTGCATTTGCTTCATTGGTCACAAGAAGACGCATTTTGCTTCATTGGAAATCTCCAACTCCTCCCCCTCCCAATAGTTAGTTAATAGATCTCATGTCATTTTTTTCTCTAGAAAAGGTTAAATATTCCATTCAGGGCTCTACTGACAAATTCTACAAAACTTGGACCCCCATTCTAACTTTTTTTTGACTCTTTGACCTCATTAGATTCTGACTGAGATTGTCAGGGGTAAACTTGTCTTCATGTTGTACTGTGCCATCTGGTTGTGTGAATATTCCCCCTGACTTGTATTTATGTTATTTACTTTTCTTTTTCCCCTTTTTTTTACATTTATAGACCATATACTTTAATATATAGTTGTATTGTTTATTTTCTGTACATATAAATAATCTGTATAGTTTTCTCATTTGATTCTCATTCCTCCGAGGGGTTTGTGGGTGGGTGTGGGTACGTAATGTTGGATAGTTCTAGTTTTAACTTGGGCTTATAAAAACAAAAACGAAAAATGCAGACAATATTTTGTTCTCTGTTGTGTTTTTCTGTATTTTACTGTGCAATAAAGTATATATGGAAGGAAAGAAGAAAAAAGAAATGGTTGGTTACAATGGTTGCAATAAACACATAGTATATGAGGAAAACTATTGCATATTATTCAAAGATACCTCTGCCTTAATTGTAACACTTCAAGTGATTGTCTTTCATTTATATGCATTAATTCCAGAGACCATTGTTGGTTAATTAAATCATTTACCAAATTTGGTAAGGGGTCCCCAGAACATCTGCGGACAAAGTATTGGTGAAAATAGTCAAATCAATTGGCTCTCTGTTATCCATGATGAAGCCCTCGAGCCAGTTCTAAATGACTGAGACCAGACAATGTGGCGCCTGATTTCCAAGATTTCAGATTCAGACTGTTTTTGATTCTGTAATATGCCAGTGAGTTGCAACATAACACTACAACTCAAAACTCACGTTTCGCATTAATTGTGGGTAAAACTAAATTAGTGAGATAAATAATACATGTAACACATTCAAAAATGTGCTCAGCAAACGTTACCTTTGAATTCCGTTGCACTGCAGTTGTCCGTTACGATTCTTCAAATGAGGCGTGTGGCCGCATGCGCGGTGTGCCGACCGCCAACTCCTCCGATGGGTACCATGGTAACCACCAAAAGTAATCAGTGTTTTAGAATGTATGCTTGTTTTAGAAGAGTGTAATTTTGTGGTCCGTCTGAAAGTTGTTGAATATAGGGTGAAGTCATGACGAAGATCATGCTAAAAATCTCAACATTGATTTGTAAGGATTTCTGTAACCTGTAACTGATTTGTGTTTTTTCAACCAATTATTATTCAACATTGTTTCAACTTTTAAACAACTATTGACATTTTTTCAACCGTATTTCAACGTTGAAACCTGGTCATATGCAGGCTGATTTTCAACCGTTCAACATTAAGCATTGTATCAACATTGTTTCAACGTTAAAAATACATCTTACCTTATTTCAACATTGAAGGTCGGTCGTGTGCCGGCTGGGTTTGCAAGATGGGTTTGTACTCACATCTTGCTGGAACCGTTGTATTTGTGTTTCAAACTGATCATGCATAGACTGTAAACAGGAATAGGTCAACTGAGAATGTTTAAAGTGGCCAACAATTTTTCTTTCTGCCTATAGCCAGTGCGTCTTTTACCAGGGTGTCCGCGGGGTTGTAAAAGGTAGTAAATGAAATTAGCCAAAATTAACGGGATTAAAAAGTATTAAAAAGTAATAAAAGTCATCTGACGAAGTTTTTTAGGTAAATTTTCATTTTGTGTTTCATTCAAGTGCAGGCATTTATTCTAAAATTTGCATGGATTTTTTTTATATGTAGGTCCTGAGCGATATCATGTGAGGTGGTGTGGTAGCTTGGCAACAGAGCCACAACGTCAACACACCAGGGCTCAAAATTGTGACCATTTTGGTCGCATATGCACCCGAAATTTAATCTATGCGACCTCATAATATATTAGGGAGCATTTGTGCGACTGCATATAATGGTTGTAGTGCGACCTGTTTTGATTTTCTAAAAATGCTGAATCGGTTTTTTATTGGTTCATATTAGCTGTCATTCACTCAAGGCTGTCCGCTGTCAGATGACAGGGAAATGCAAACGGGTGAGGAGTGAAAAATACACAGGTTGGCAAACCCCACCTAAAGTTACAAATAATGGTGCCGATGACAGCGATCATGTGGTGAATATTGATCCGCCAGCCGAGATTAATCAAGTGTTTTCGGAGATGCCTGAATCTCGATGCGTTGCATTAACTGCCTGTTCAGCGCAAATGTACGCTAAATGTAAAATCTAATACTGTATACATCATCGCCAAAGAAGCTCGCCTTTACTAAGTTTAAACTGAAACTGCAGCTCAAAGAATGGTATTGCGCCAGTGTTCATCGCGAGAATCCTGCTCTGCCCCGCTCATATATTGGGTCGGCTGACTCGCCTGCTTGTTTCCCACAAACACAGAAAAAGGAAAATCAGCGCATAACGAGACTGAGCATTTAAAATTACACAAACTGAAACCAAAACTTTTAAGGAGTGGTAGAAGTGAGACTTCTTTTCCTTTCTTTTGTCCATTCTTTCTTGAGATGTATATAATTTTTCTATTTAATTACTGATGACTGCTTTGCAGCTTTCAGCCTTGAATTGAATGATTTATTATAATCTTTCGTTTGTTTTGTAGCAGAAATATTATATATTAAATTGACATGCATATAAAAACAGTAGTACAAAATAAATATTTCTTACTGCAATGCTTCATTTTTGTTTGATGCAAACCATAAATTTATTTTTCATAAAGTAACAGTAGGACTTTTTATAGCAAATTACTCATTCAACCACATTCAAGGCAGCATGATAATGAGAAATGTAATTCAGAATCAGAATCAGAATCGGTTTTATTGCCAAGTGTGCTTACACACACAAGGAATTTGTTTTGGCTACAGAAGCTTCCAGTGTACATAAAGTGACAAGTGACAACACAAAATAAATATAAGGAAAAAAAATAAAATACGACAAACATTAAACAGAGATGCAGTTAGACAAAAGAGCTCTGGATGATGAATTGTTGTACAGATTTGTTATAAATATACAAGTTATACAAGTTATAAGGTGCTGTGTACAAATGCGTATGGAGAAAGTATTGCATTGTATATTGTTATAAGGTGCTGTATACAAGTGCGTATGAAAAGGTATTGCACATGTTTATTGCACTGTAGGGGAATAATTAGCTGTTCATGAGGTAGATGGCCTGAGGAAAGAAACTTTTCCTGTGCCTGGCTGTTTTTGTGCTCGGTGTTCTGTAGCGCCGGCCAGACGGTAACAGTTCAAACAGAAAGTGTGCTGGGTGTGAAGGGTCCAGAGTGATTTTGCAAGTCCTTTTACTCACTCTGGAAGAGTACAGTTCCTGAAGTGTAGGAAGGGTAGTGCCAGTGATTCATTCAGCAGTCCGGACTATTCGCTGTAGCCTACGGAGGTCGGTTTTGGCAGCTGAGCCGAACCAGACGGTGATTGAAGTGCAGAGGATGGATTGGATGACAGCTGAGTAGAACTGTACGAGCAGCTCCTGTGGCAGGTTGAACTTCCTCAGCTGACGAAGGAAGTACAGTCTCTGCTGGGCTTTCTTGACAATAGAGTCTATGTGAATGTCCCACTTCAGATCCTGAGAGATGGTGGTGCCCAGGAACCTGAATGACTCTACTGCAGCCACAGTGCTGTTCATGATAGTGAGTGGGGGAAGTGCAGGGGGGGTTCTCCTAAAGTCCACTATCATCTCCACCGTTTTGAGCGTGTTCAGCTCCAGGTTGTTGCATCTGCACCATAGAGCCAGCCGCTCCACCTCCTGTCTGTATGCAGACTCGTCACCGTTCCGGATGAGGCCGATAACAGTAGTGTCGTCAGCAAACTTCAAGAGTTTAATGGAGGGGTCTTTTGCAGTGCAGTCATTGGTATACAGGGAGAAGAGCAGTGGGGAGAGAACACATCAGGATGGAACTTTGCGCTGTTCCAGTGATCTGTTGAAGATCTGTGAGAAAATGGGAGCCAGCTGGTCAGCGCAGGTTCTTAGACAGGCTGGTGAAACACCATCTGGGCCTGTTGCTTTCCTTCTCTTCTGTTTCCTGAAGATCTGACGCACATTATCCTCACTGATCTGAAGTGCAGGAGGTGGCTGGAGGTGTTGATGGCTGTGTAGAGAGATCGTCAGGGTGGGTGTGGGGTGTCTGGTCGGGGGTCTCAAATCTACAGTAGAACATATTCAGCTCATTTGCAAGTTGTTTATTGCCATCAATGCTGGGGGATGGTGTCTTGTAGTTTGTGATGTCTTTCAGGCCTTTCCACACTGGTGCCGGGTCGTTGGCAGTTTTCCAGCTTTTTGGCATAGCTCTTCTTAGCCACACCAATCTCCTTTGTCAGTGTGTTCCTGGCCTGATTGTACAAGATCCTGTCCCCACTCCTGTAGGCATCCTCTTTGGCCTGACGAAACTGTCTAAGTTTTGGTGTGAACCATCGTTTATTATTGTTAAATGATAAGTAGGTCCTGGTAGGGATGCATAGCTCCTCACAGAAACTGATGTATGATGTTACGGTATCTGTGAGTTCGTCGAGGTCGGTGGCTGCAGCTTCAAAAACACTCCAGTCAGTGCATTCAAAACAGGCTTGTAAGGCCTGTTCTGTGTCGTTGGTCCATCTCTTAACAGTCCTTAATACTGGCTTAGTAGTTTTAAGTTTTTGTCTGTAAGTTGGTATAAGATGAACTAGGCAGTGGTCGGAGAGTCCTAGAGCTGCTCTGGCGACGGAACGATATGCATCCTTTATTGTGGTGTAGCAATGGTCCAAAATATTATTGTCTCTGGTGGGGCATGTAATGTGCTGTTTGAATTTAGGCATCTCATGTGTGAGTTTCGCCTGATTAAAGTCACCGAGAATGATAAAAACAGAGTCCGGGTGTTGTTGTTCTGTCTCTGTGATCAGATCAGCCAGCTGTTGCAGTGCAAGTACTCACGTGTGCTTGCGGTGGAATATAAACACCGATGAGAATGAACGAGGAAAACTCCCGCGGCAAGTAGAACGGCTTACAGTTAATGAAAAGCACTTCCACGTCAGGACAGCACATCTTCTTTAACACGGTTACATCCGTACACCACCTTCTGTTGATGTAAAAACATGTCCCACCACCGCGCGTTTTGCCCGTTGACTCCTTATCGCGGTCCGCTCTGTACAGCTGAAAGTCCGGTAGGTGTAACATTCATTGTTAGTATCATTGTCGTCATCGTCATCATTAATATTTTATAATTATTAGACATTCATTTTGGAATTATTGCACAAATATCAACAAGTCATCACAGCATTAGTTAGATAGTTGTTTCTGTTTTTTGTTAGTCCTAATTGATGTTGTTTTCAAATACAATAAATCCCTTAATATACAATTTGCAGTGGAGCTCATTCATTTTTGGTGGGTGCTCCTAAATTTTTTCGGGTGCTCCTAAATATTTGAAGTTGGGAGCACCGGTGCTACCAAGCAAAAAAGTTAATTTAGAGCCCTGACACACAAAATCTATTGGCACAGTTCAGCAAGATTGTCTAACTGTGCCGAGGACGGTTTGTAATCGTGCCGCACTGTTCCAGGCTCAGTGGAGAAACAAGTCTGGAGTGAGTTTGGTGGTCATAGCTCGAAAGCTCTAGGAGGAGATAGAGTTAGATTTTTAGTCTTAGAAGAAGAATAATAATAAAAGAAAATAATAATAAGTTTAGAAAGGATTTCAGTAGGTTGGCTTTGACAAGCCAGCCTAATAATAATAAGTTTAAGTGAGATAACAGTATGTTGGCTTTCTCTAGCCACCATAATAAAAATCCTTACAAAAAATAATAGGGTTTCAGCATTACATGCTTGAACCCCTAATAAAGCTTCTTCTGCTTTGCAATTTACGTTTTTTTTTTAACAATTTGTACATTTTCACTATTTTGACCAATTTACTTTAAAAGCCAAAGTTACATGTCATGCATTATGTGCATAGAGCTTGTATGTAGTCTAAAATATTCCCTTAATATTTGTGTTTGTTACAGGGACAGTGCTCTGGAGGAAGTGTGTATTAAACTGTGTGTGTGCAATGCAGTAAGAGATGCACTAGAAGGCGGTGTCCTCAGTGTGTCTTTTCATCAGCTGCTTCTCAAACCCAGTAAAAATATCATTGGTTTTCTTCTAGAGGTATAAACATTGCTGTCATTGAATCACACATTGTACACTCATTAAACCGATGCATTATTCAAAGTAAATTTTCATTTTACTCTCAGCACTGTCTCTTTTGTGTCTCCAGGTATGTACAAGGTCATTGGAAAAGGAACACCTGCCTGAGATAAGCAAGAGTAAAATGGCTCTTTTCATCAAGTGAGCATCCTTACGCATTTTTCAAGATCTTTTTTTATCTAACCAAGAGCTTATTTGGTGCATTTTTCCTTTCTTCCCTTCATTTAAGTGTAAATAAACACAGCAGTCATGTTTAGATCAAAACTTAAATAATCAGTCCAGTATTGCTTGAATGACCTACGAATTAGGCTTCATCACATACACCCTATGATTACAAATATTCTGTGAGATATAGCAGCATTTATTTGTCTAATGCCTCTAAGAATGAAGTTAAGCTTGAAGTTAACCTAGAACAAAGACAATGTAAAATTACTAATTGAAATTTTGTCAGAACAATATATATATTTCAACACCTTTTCACATAAAATACAAACAATGCCTAGTCTCTTGCTTTAAAAGTGCCATAGAATGTATTGATATCTTTCAAAAGATTGTTCTTTGACCATCTACATAGAAGGTATGTGGCTATGGTAAGTACAAAAAAAATCAGTTTTACAAGCCAAATTGGAATCCTGGAAATTGACCCTAGAATGAAAAGGTGAGTTTTAACCTGATTTGAAAGAGCCGTTAATATTAATGTGCTGTGCTCATGCTGCTATTTGGTTCATGGTTCTGATGCTTACACAGTGTTATGTACTCTGAAATACATGTGAAAATGAATCATGCTTCGTTTTCAAAAAAATATTTGAACAAACTAAGTAGATGCCTTGCTAAATGACAGTAGTTTCAACTGAAGTGATGAGGAGAGGCTCACAGTAAGAGTAAGTGAGCTATTTGTAGGCAACCAAGTCTTCCATTACTGCTTCTGAGTGATACAGTTAAACAGACCATATTCCTCTTTAGGGTGACACTGAATAAAATTATAGTTCATCGCCAAAATTTTGCATTCTGGTGGGCTGTAAACTGATAAAATAACATAATTTCTTAGCCATTCATAGCTTCCCGCGTCTTACTGTTCCTTTTAGGCATATGCCTCCAGGTGATTAATGCATGACTTATGAAGTGGATTGATATGTTTTTGTAAGTTCTGTCATGACAACTCTTGGAATTTAGCATGGTAATGAATGTGTATATGGCAATGTTGATGTGTTTGGTCTTGGCGGCATAGATCTGCTATGCTGCTGCTGCTGCTTTGATTATTATGGCAGAGCAAGTACAAAGACTTGCTACTGCTAGTACATTCACAGACATGCCATCTGAGAATATAACACGTTACCGCTGCGAACATAATATATATGTAACCCTCGTAACAGATCTAAACACAGGTGGAGCTGGGGTGGTGGAGGGTCTCCAAAAACACCCTGCAGTATAACAGCATAGAATAACACTAAGCATTTAAAATACTGAAGAGCAAGCTCATCGGCTGTCAAAGGTGACAGCAACTAATCTCCTGCACCATGTACAACCCCAAATAAGAAAAAGTTGGGACAGTATGGAAAACGCAAAAAAAAAAAAAATAAGTAGTTATTTCTAAATTTACTTTGACTTGTATTTCATTGCACATAATACAACAAACATTATTTAATGTATTCTTTCTGATTTGTATAATTATTTATTTTTATTTTCAAAATAAGCATGTATCTAATTTTGTTTCTTGCAACACATTTAAAAAAAAGTTAGAACAGTAAAGCATTTACCACTTTGTAATATTGTCATTCCTTTTCACAACACTTAAAAGACGCTTAGTGACTAAAGACACAAAGTGAGGAAGTGTTTCAGGTGTAATTTTGTCCCATTCTTTCTGCAAGCAAGTGTTAAGGTGGGCAACAGAACAGGGTCTTCGTTGTTGCATTGTGTGGTTCAAAATGTGCCACATATTCTCTATTGGAGACAGGTCGGGACTGAAGGCAGGCCAGTCAAGTACCTGTATGCTCTTCCTTTGCAGCCAGGGCTTTGTAATGTTTGCAGAATGTGGTTTTGCATTGTCTTGTTGAAACATGCATGGGGGTCCCTGAAAAGATGACAGCATATTATGCTCCAAAATCTCCATGTACTTTTCCGCATTAATGGTGCCATCACAGTGCAAGTTACCTTTGCCGAGAGCACTTTATTCATTCATTCATCTTTTATTTGATTCTGTCTCGCTACAATCCAACCCGCTCTTTAAGATCTCAAAACTCAGGGCTGGTAGTACCTAGAATAGCAAAGTCGAGTAAAGGTGGTCGAGCCTTCTCATTTATGGCTCCTAAACCCTGGAATAGCCTTCCTGATAATGTCTCTCAGTTCAGACACACTCTCTCAGTTCAAAACTAGATTAAAGACCTATCTTTTTAGTAAAGCATACACTCAATGCATTGTATAACGGTATGATGCATGAATGTGGTTCACGCAGGTGAGCTGGCTCGACATCACCTGTAGGACACACTCTTCATTACACCAGACATTGTGTTTGAAACACTCATATGCTTTACATGTTTGTTTATTTTACTGCTATTTTCATCTGTAACACTCCATTTTTACATCTCAATTAAATACACTATGAACAGCAGCTACACTAATTATTTTCTTTATTCTCTATTTCTACCTGGGGATACTCATGCCGAGGTCCCTAGAGACTATGCAGCATTATTGATGCGATCCAAGACCTGTGAAGAGATGATCCCAAGGTATCCATAATCCTGGACCAGGTCGTATCCTGAGCTGATGCTGTGGTCGTCATGGAGAAATGGAGTGCATGAGACTGATTCCTGAATGACCACTGTGATAAACGAGTCCCCACATTGATCCTGCGGGCCAACCTGAGCGCCTGCCGGTGCCCTACACACACCTGCAGCTTCTCCACAATGGACGTCCAGCTTCTTCAGCCTCCAGTGCCTAGACTGCAGCTCTGAACAGGAAGTTTGGCCAGATGAAAAATGGTCGTGCCTAACAGAGCCTAGTTTCTCTCGAGTTTTTTTTTTTCCCTTCACTTCGTCAATTGGTGAAGTTTTTTTTCCTCACCACTGTCGCCACTGGCTTGCTCGGATCGGGACTTGTGGAGCTGTGCTTCGGTAGATTTGCTTTGCGGTGTTTGAACTTTCAGCAGTGAAATTTAGACCACACTGAACTAAACTACACTGAACTTCAACTCTGAAATCTGGACTTTACTAGAACTATGTTAAGCTGCTTTGACACAATCTACATTGTGAAAAGCGCTATATAAATAAACTTGACTTGACTTATTTCTATAGCATTTTTACAATGTAGATTGTGTCAAAGCAGCTGTCATCTAACATAGAAGTTTAAGTAAATTGAAACTGTGTCAGTCCAGTTTTCACAGTTGAAGTTCAGTTTAGTTCATTTCAGTGTGGTTTAATTTTCAATGCTGAAAGCAACACTGAAGAACAAATACATCGATGCGATGCACAGATCCACAAGTCCCAAAACCAAGCAAGCCAGTGGCGACCGATTGACAAAAATGAAGAAAAAAAAAAAACCTAGAGAGAAACCAGGCTCAGTTTGGCCCAACCATTTCTCCTTTGGTCAAACTTGTTGTGCAGAGCTGCAGTTTAAGTGCCGGACGCTGAAGGACGCTAGACGTCCATCGTGGAGAAGCTGCAGGTGTGAGTAGGTCACCGGCGGGTGTTCAGGCTGGCCCACGGGATCAATGCGGAGACTCGTCTGTCCCTGGGGCCTTTCAGGAATCAGTCTCATGCTCTCTACTCCTCCACGACCACCACAGCATCTGCTCAGGATACAGCCTGGTCCAGTATTATGGAGACCTTGGGATGATGAAAAACAGACTAACATAAGTGTAGATTTGTTCAAATTACAATATCTTTTGGGAAGTGTTCCTGGCTCCGGTTGCCTTATTTAATGCAGCCAACCAATCCTTTAGAGGATTTGGATTTCAAAAGCATTTGTGTTTTATGTGTATTCGAGTGCAAAGAGATATGTCTTTTAATGTGGTTTTAAACTGATAGTGTGTTTGCCTCCTGAACTGTGCTAGGAAGGCTGTTCCAGAGTTTAGGTGCCAGATATGAGAAAGATCTACCACCTACAGTTGATTTTGATATTCTGGGAATAATCAATTGTCCAGAATTAATTAAGCGTAGTGGACATGAGGGGCTGTAATTACACCAGGAGCTCCCTCAAATACTGGGGAGCTAAGTCGTTTAGGGCTTTGTAGATAGTCAATAAAATAAAATAAAAATATACGGTATTTCATAGGGAGCCAATGCAGTGATGAAAAAACTGGAGTAATATGATCATATTTCTTTGTTCTAGAGCGCATCCTAGCAGCTGCGTTTTGAACCAGCTGAAGCCTAGTAACGCATTACAATAGTCTAACCGAGAGGTCATGAAAGCATGAATAAGCTTTTCCGCATTAGACATTGATAGCATATGTCAAAGTTTGGCAACTTTTTTAATATGGAAAAAATGCAATTTTACAGATCCTTGAAATCTGGCCTTCAAACGACAGGTTACTATCAAAAATCACCCCCACATTTTTGACTGAAGATGAGGACTGAACTGAGAATCCATCAAGGGTTAGACAGTGTTTTAGGTTTTTGCATGTAAGGTTTTTGGGTCCAATAAGCAAGACCTCAGTTTTATCTGAATTTAGTAATAAGACGTTTTTAGTCATTCCAAATCAGCTATACAATCTGTTAATTTCGTAAATTCATACAAATTATCAGGTTGAGAGGAGATATAAAGTTTTGTATCATCAGCATAATGCATATAGCACATACAGTTGTGGCCAAAAGTTTTGAGAATGACACAAACATTAGTTTTCACAAAGTTTGCAGCTTAACTGCTTTTAGATCTTTGTTTCAGTTGTTTCTGTGATGTACTGAAATATAATTACAAGCACTTCATACGTTTTAAAGGCTTTTATCGACAATTACATGACATTTATGCAAAGAGTCAGTATTTGCAGTGTTGGCCCTTCTTTTTCAGGACCTCTGCAATTCGACTGGGCATGCTCTCAATCAACTTCTGGGCCAAATCCTAACTGCTAGCAACCTATACTTTCATAATCACTTCTTGGAGTTTCTCAGAATTAGTGGGTTTTTGTTTGTCCACCCCCCTCTTGAGGATTGACAACAAGTTCTCAATGGGATTAAGATCTGGGGAGTTTCCAGGCCATGGACCCAACATTTAAACGTTTTGGTCCCCGAGCCACTTAGATATCACTTTTGCCTTATGGCACGGTGCTCCATCGTGCTGGAAAATGCATTGTTCTTCACCAAACTGTTGTTGGATTGTTGGAAGAAGTTGCTGTTGGAGGGTGTTTTGGTACCATTCTTTATTCATGGCTGTGTTTTTGGGCAAAATTGTGAGTGAGCCCACTCCCTTGGATGAGAAGCAACCCCACACATGAATAGTCTCAGGATGCTTTACTGTTGGCATGACACAGGACTGATGGTAGCGCTCACCTTTTCTTCTCTGGACAAGCCTTTTTCCAGATGCCCCAAACAATCGGAAAGGGGCTTCATCGGAGAATATGACTTTGCCCCAGTCCTCAGCAGTCCATTCGCCATACTTTTTGCAGAAGATCAATCTGTCCCTGATGTTTTTTTTGGAGAGAAGTGGCTTCTTTGCTGCCCTTCTTGACACCAGGCCATCTTCCAAAAGTCTTTGCCTCACTGTGCGTGCAGATCCGCTCACGCCTGCTTGCTGCCATTCCTGAGCAAGCTCTGCACTGGTGGCACTCCGATCCCACAGCTGAATCCTCCTTAGGAGATGATCCTGGCACTTGCTGGACTTTCTTGGACGCCCTGAAGCCTTCTTAACAAGAATTGAACCTCTTTCCTTCAAGTTCTTGATGATCCTATAAATAGTTGATTTAGGTGCAATCTTAGTAGCCACAATATCCTTGCCTATGAAGCCATTTTTATGCAACGCAATTATGGCTGCACGTGTTTCTTTGCAGGTCACCATGGTTAACAATGGAAGAACAATGATTTCAAGCATTACCCTCCTTTTAACATGTCAAGTCTGCCATTTTAACCCAATCAGCCTGACATAATGATCTCCAGCCTTGTGCTCGTCAACATTCTCACCTGAGTTAACAAGACGATTACTGAAATGATGACAGCAATGAAATACAGTGGAAAGTTTTTTTTCAGGATTAAGTTAATTTTCATGGCAAAGAAGGACTATGCAATTCATCTGATCACTCTTCATAACATTCTGGAGTATATGCAAATTGCTATTATAAAAACTTAAGCAGCAACTTTTCCAATTTCCAATATTTATGTAATTCTCAAAACTTTTGGCCACGACTGTACAGTGCTCTAATTGGGACGATGCGGTAGGAGGCAGATTGATGGTGCTTATTTTATCTCTGATGTCATCAATTTTGCATGTGAAGAAATTCAAAAAGTCATTACTGCTGTGTTGAGAAATGCATGATGATGATTTATTTTTAGTTAGATTGGCCACTGTGTTAAACCCTAGGATTGTGTTTATTGTCTTCTATTCAAGTTGCGTCATCGATGATGCAACTGCTTAGTTAGGAAGAGCAGCACTCTCACTTTGTACAATGGAGGTTGCTTTAGTTTTATTGTTTTGTATTATTTTAATTCGTTTAAGATGTAGTGACACAGAGTCAAATCTTTTGCTGACAGATCCACCTCTTTTGATGCTAATAAATTTTCATGAAAGTCATCCTTCTGCACGTATTAGGTTTGCTGAAGGTGGCAGCTGACGTGCAGCAACGGGTTTGCATCTATAATAAACTATGATAGTTTGCGTGCATTGAAAAGTAAGAATGATTAATAAATTCACATGAAACAGTCCCTTAAAAGTGACGTCACGTCTTCAGTTTTGCGCTCAGGCTTTTTTGGGAGTGTGTTGCAGGCCTGAATGACAGGAAAGGATGTATATTTAGAAATGAAATGAAGTTGACCAGACAAAACATGAAATATTTTGTGTTAATATTCTCTGCAATGAAATACAAGTCAAAGTAAATTTGGAAATCACTACTTTCTTTGTTTATTTGCATTTTCCATACTGTCCGAACTTTTTCTGATTTGTGCTTGTAGTTAATGACATAGGAGCACATTAGATGACCTATCAGCTTGTGCAGGCATATAGTTTCATGGCAGAAATTGTATTTCTGTCATGACAACTCTTTGGATTTAGTATGGTAATCAATATGAATATGGCAATGTTGATGTGTTTGGTCTTGGCGGCATAGGTCTGCTATGCTGCTGCTGCTACTTTGATTATTATGGCAGAGCAAGTACCGAGACTGATGTGCCGTCTGAGAATATAACATGATGCTGCTACAAACATAATATGTATGTAACGCCCCAAAACAAACAAGAGAACATGAAGAAAAACCAAATTTAACTGATTGTATAAACAAACACTGCATAAGCAACATGCATTATCAACATGAGAAGAAAGAAATTGACAAATGAAATAACACCCTTTAGTGGCTATTTTTCTTTAAAGAGGCTTTCTCTGTGGTCAAGAAGACAAATTCTTACCCAATATGTATTTTAAAGCTTTATTCTTTGCAAAGAAGGTCAGACAATCATACAGCAACACCAGTTTCTGCAGAGTGAGACCCAGAAGCAGAGTATGTTCTCCTTTTTATCTAGTTTAGTGAGGCCCACAAGGTCACCATACATAGATTGCAGTTTTGTTCCCTGCCACATATAGCCTAACTAGTTAATATACACAGAAAGTAAAAGAAAATGAACAGATGCCAAAATTGCCATGTATGGCTTAAAATGTATAAAGAACAGGCCTCATAGTGTGTATAAATGAATTTCCAATACAACCCCTAAAACAAGCAGATCTATCGGAAAGACTTTTTCTTGGATTGCATGTTTTCTATCTATGTGTACCTGGGTTACCTCACCAACCAGTTTACGCTAGTGAACTAGACTATGTCTGTGTGAAAAATGTCTCACAAAATCTCTGAATAAAATTGAAAAATGTGTATATACCTTTATAAACGCTCTTTGAGTGTCTGAGAAGCTGATGATATGCATTTCATAACATTCTGTCTCGAGCTGTGAAGTGTAACTTGAGAAGCCGGGCACATTTGCAGAGGGGGCGGTTCCGAAGCAGATCAAATAAATGAACAAGCTTATCCAGAACTGACAGGGTATCAATAAGCTGCAGCAAGAAAACAGATCCAGATGTGATATTCTTCATTATTTGTAGTGTGAGTGCTTAGTTTATTGCTGATGAGTGTATATACAATATATCAATAGAAATCAATGGGAATCAGGCTCCCTTGTGCTAAATAACCAGAATGCTTTGTGCTGTAACAACACATTCCCGTTCTCTATTTAACAGCATAAATTGGTGTATCTTGGTTACTGCAGAAACAAAGCAGCGTGATGTCAAATGATGTCAAAGGATTTCATTGATTTCATAACCTACGCAGCAACCCCCAACTGCCCCAATATCCGCAGATTAAATTCAGGCAAACTTTAGTATACTACTATAAATAGCGTGATAAAAAAAATAATATAAAATGCAATACCTTGAAAATTAGCATTTAGGATTTTTTTTGCTGCTCTTGCTTTAAAGACATAAACAGAAAATTCCATCTCAAAATGTTCACTTTATTAGACAAAGCAGTGGCATATTAACTCATAAGGGGGCATTTGGAAGCATGAACTGATTTCAGGCCCCTCGCACTGTTAAAGGAGCAGGTTTCTCTCTATGGGGTCGTTCATGGAAAACAGCTGTCAATTCATTCAAACACATTGCGATGCTCCTGAACCTTGGGCAGATGCGATCCACGATTTAAAAACCCTGTCCTGAGCATGAAACCACAGTAGCCAATGTACTTTCTTATGAGATCAGTTATCGCTGTCCCACGACATTACCATGCCTTGAAACAATCGGATACAGACAACTTCATACGCTTTTGTGAAATATGCAAGACATGTATGAAAGCTGCCACCATGCAGCTGGAAGCAACATATTAGCATAGCTAAGAAATCATCACTCTTGAAAGGCTGAATAGTCAGTTTAAACAGCGGAGCATGAATTAATGTGTATAAAACCTCGCTGAAGCACTTAGTAAATGTATCTGTTGTAACTTGCTTCAGACAAGTTTACAACACTGCATTTTGTTTAGAAATGCATTTGTGCACCTGCAGCTTGACTGAAACATACAAACACTTTCACAGACATTGAGTGACCCAGCACATTAATAAGAAAAAATAGATCTTGTGTCTTGTGATGTTTTCGGATCGTATCTCCAAAAACACGCTGCAGCTTAACAGCGTAGAACAACACTAAGTATTTAAAATGTTGAGGGGCAAGCTCATTGGCTGTCGAGGCGGCAGCAACCAACCTCCTGCTGCATGCAGTTAATGACGTAGGAGCAGATCAGGTGTCCTGCGCCCACATAGAGTTTCATGGTAGAAATTGTAAAAAAAAATTCTGATTTTTTAAAATTATAAACTCAAATATCTGACTTCTGACAGCTGACAAATGCACATTCTTGACAGCTTCTTGGGTGTCCTCTGATTCAAGGTATAACCATTGGCACATTAGACACATTCGTAGAGGTAGCTCTGGTGAGAGTAGAAGAGTTCCTGGTTAGTGTACACCGGTTCAGACAAACAGAGTTGTGTAAAAAAAAAAAAACTTTAGATCTTTTTTCTTTTCCAATGAAATCCTGTGACATTTAACTCCTCGTTTTCCACTTTCAGTTTGTTACCAACTGTTACGACCCTTGATGAAAATATGTCTAGGAAATGAAAAGGAGTAACATTGAGATGACCAAAAGAATAAACTGATGGTAAAGGTGGCAAGAGAAACACAAAACAACAAATTAGCACCGCAAAAGATTTATTGCTCCCACAAACCATATATTTACAATATGTACAAACAATAATAATAATAATAATAATAATAATAATAATAATAATATAATAAATTTGAAAAACCAAGACAAACGGGAGAGGGAACTGAAAGTTGCGCTAGAAAAACAAAGAAATAATAATAACAAAAATATACCCATAATCTCCTCCCAATCCTCTAAATAAGAAAACAACAATATGAAAAGAAAAGTCTTCAGCGCAAATGCGCCCTGAACCTACACTAACTAACAACAACAAAAAAATACAGATTAGCGCACTTCGCTCACTAGTGTGTCTATACATCAATAGTCCTGCGGGCAAGGTATGTATGTCACGTGACTTACTGTGCTGTTCCAGATCTCCCCTGTCTGCAAGTTAGTACAATTTTTGAATGGAGCATTAGCGGGCTAAAAATGTGCAATACACACGATATACGTCGTGAACTCAGATATTACAGAACGACAAAACTTAAACAACAGACAGTCAAACAGGTCTACTCAAATTCAGCAATAGTATCAGCTAAAAACATATGGACACCACCAAACAGACAACGCCAAACAACAACAGCTGCCCCTTCCAGTTGCCGCTTCCGCTTTAAATATCTCTGCACCGATCGTGATTGGCAGAGAGAATATGAGTCGTCATAGGGTTGATTATGATTGGCAGTCTTAACAGCCAATAGTGTTCCAAATGTAGGGGGGACCTGTGAAAAATTACGGGCCAGGGAGAAAGACAGAGAGAGAAAGAACATACACGCACAAAACAGTGTACGGTTCTTAACACAACATTTAGCTAACCTCATTTGTCTACTGTCACTGGAGCTTCTGCTACGAATGCTTCTTGGGTTCGTTTTATGATGGAGTCATGTTTTAAGAACAAATGTGAAAGCAAAACAATGTGAAAGCAAAAACACTCATGAAATTGCATTGTTTCAGAACAAAGCAAACAAGCAAAAAAAAAAAATCCCTTAGGTCCTGTTCAACATTTTTTATTTATCTTTTTGACTTCATTACTGTATTCCATATCAAATCTTCCCTTTGTGGAACCATTATACAAAAATTTGATGACTTTTACTTCAGTGTAGTTTGTTTTGGGTTTTTTTTTTGTCTATTTTTCAGACATTTTAGATTTTTGTCTTGTTTTCTTTGTAGGACTGTTTGTGATCAGTTGGGGGATGTTTCTCTGGCCTTCATGGTGTCATCTCATAAACTCTTCAAGGAACTTCTTCAAGAAGAAGAGAAGAAGATCCTGATGGAGCAAATGAGGAAAAGCTCAGATACCATAAACCTCAGTTCTAAGCCACTGCCCTCATTTTACGATATACCTGGTATATCCCAAAATAGCCTGATGTGTTAATAAAAAAAATATCTAAAATGTATAATCTGTACTGGTTGTGATGTGCTCTTTTTGTTTTGTTTTTAACAGCATCTGCCAGTGTGAATATCAGTCAGCTTGAACAGCAGCTCATTCTGTCGTTAGATGCTAGGCATATTCGACAAATACTTATTGAGTTGCACGGGATGGCAGAACGACCGTTCTGGATGGTTAACACTAAGGTAAATCAACGGCTCAAAAGAAGCTTTAATGCTTTTTGTTTTTCATTCTAAAATGTGAAATTGTGTAGATAAAATCTAGTCCTATGTCCTTTATTTGTGTAAATTGCATAACAGACAGAGTATTTCATATATTTTGTTTTGGAGCAAATTTAATACATTGTGCAATTCTTTGACTGATTTGCAGTATCACCTTTGACCAATTCTTGCTTGTTATAAAACCATTTACATTTTCTAGAAAATAATGATTTATACACCACTTGAGTGATTTTGAGCTGTTGAGCTTTACATTTAAAACTTTAAATATTTGCATTCCATATACCAGAAATTCTAATTCTAAATATGGTTTCTAGATAAAAAATTCCAAAATGTAGTTAAAAAGAAAAACACAAGAATGTGTGAATGGCACAAATGGCCGCTAGAACCTCATAATTTCCCATGTGATGTGTAGTTGTTAAAATTTTGACTTGTGAACTTTTTGTTGGTCAATTTAGTTTGTAATTTTATGTGTATATATATTTGTATGTGTGTAAGGATGCACCGATACCATTTAAAAAACAAAAACAAGTACCAATTTTTTTTCTTCTACTCTTCTGCATTCTAGTTTAAAATTTAACCTAACTGTGACTCATTGCAAACCAACAAATATCAGTAGGGGTGGGACGGTTAACAAAATTCTCCGTTTGATTTATTTGACGGTTTTGTGGTTTTGTTTCATTCGGTTTTCATCATAAAACAAATCCCCTATTGTAACACTTAGAAACCCCGTACATCAGCATAAAATACATATCTTTATAAACTACCATTTACAGTAATAAAAGTTATTCTCAAGGCCATTTGATCAAAAAACTGAAAGAAAGAGGCAGCCTGATCTTATTAATAGACTCATTATTTTAATTAAAGACATACATATGCTTTTCGGGTGAACTGTAATTTTGGCTGCTGTCTTCCACCAATGTGTACTTTCACTTTAGACTCAGACTTAGCTGACTGTTATATATGGGTATTCTGACGTTGTTACATGTGTTCAACCAGTGCAAGAACATGTATATTAAAAAAAAAATCTGTATTTGTGAGCTGAGAGAGAAATGCACAATTATTGACTTTCTGCTGTGTCTGGAATCCTAAACTCATAAAGTTTCAGCATTTCAGCAAGTTTGAAAGAGACGCAGTAAACTGGAAAAATGAACAAAGTTGAACTGTGATGGAGAGTAACGCATAGTAACACACCAACAAACTGCTTCAGAGACTGTTTGCATGTTGTGTATTTTGCACATGCAAGTTTATTTCAAATGAAGATGCGTGACTTGTGCACACAAATAGGGAGTGACATGCATATGCTGCGTCAATCGGCCGTACTACACCTGCGCTGAGTGAGTGGCTTTGAGGAGGCACAGGCATGAGAGAGAGATGCACACCCACATACACGTCAGGTATCCATCAGATATATACACATTTCAGTCAGATACCACTCCAAACACTTGTTTTCCTGTCTATAAAAAAAATAAATAAATAACTTTTATTGTGTGAACACATGTACACATGCTTACCAAACTGTCACAAGAGAAGCGAATGGTTTAGTTTTTTTAAATTTTTTATAAACCCTCCCATCCCTACTAAGCATGTATTTTTAACAATATTAAAGAAATTTATATGTATTCATTCGATTCTAAACATTGCTATTTCATTGGTGTGCAGTGCACTCTTCAGTGCTTCTGGATGCCTGTTTTTATTATAATCGTTTTTTTTCTTTCTGTTGTGTGTTGCAGGTCAGCCAAATTGCTTGAATCATTTGACTCGCGTTTCGTGTTGTTAGGACACGGTGTTACAATCAATGTAAACTGCTCAGCTAATGTTTACATTTGTAATATTTATATAGTTTGCTAATTAAAATTTTCTTTCGATGTTTACGTGAGTTTTCTCATTGAGGAAACAAATGTGGTTTCTGATCGTTCTGACAACCCATCATTGTATTGGCCGTGTGGCCAAAACGTCTGCAACAAATGCGTTTACTTTTTGTTATGCATTAACACATAAATTATGCGTTAACACGTTGGTACGCGTTAATGCAATTTACGTGTTTTTTTTTTTTTTTTTTACTCATTTCTTTAAGCACTATTATTTAATAATTTCTTCAACCTCCTAATTTAATTTTAAAATGTATAATGTAATTTCACATAAATCACAATAAATGTTTTATAGTCAACGATCTGTAGCAGACTCAGTACATGTGATGGTATTTTGTTTTATGAAAGGCCAGACTTCTTCTTTAATGTCATGATGGCCTGGGACGTTATAATGATTTTCATCCAGGTACTGAGATTTCTGTGAAAAATGTGTCCAGGGAGAGAAATGAAGTGGCTGCAGAGATTCTCATCAACTTAAAAAGTTAACACATAAATTGCGTGTTAACACGTAAATTTCATGCTAACGTGTACCAACGCATTTGTTGTAGACGTTTTGGCCCCAACGGCTTCCATATCATTGCACAACCGAATAAGGCACCAAACCCTAGTTGTTATCATTAATTTTGAAAATTTTCTACACTGCCAAGCCTGACATTGTGTTCCTGCTGCTGGAGCATCTGTGTACTAAACATTTCTGTCAGTGACGTCACTGGGCATTGGTCTTTGGTATCAGTGCATTAGTACGAGTATGTGAGCTCATAAGTAAATATAAATAAATTTATTTATTTATTTTTAGTGGGATGTTCCTGTTGACTATGTAAATGTCATACTAGCAATAAAAGACAACCTCACACGAGACCTGGTGTACATCTTAATGGCCAAAGGTCTGCACTGCATCAGTGTAACGGTGAGTATCTGTACAAAACTCACTTAAATATTATTTAGTATATTTACCATGCACAGCAGTTTATAAAAGACTGCTTAAGACACAACAAATGTTTTTTTACAACCCCAAATCCAAATAAATTGGGACAGTATGGAAAACGCAAATTAAAAAAGAATGTACTGATTTTCTAAATGACTTATATTTCTTTGCAGACAATACAACAAACATTATTTAATGTGTTTCTCTGAATTTCTATTGTTTTTAATCAAAATAAAAATGTATTTCAATTTTGGTTCTTGCAACACATTTTTTTAAAAGTTGGAACAAGAGCAATTTAGGGCTAGTAATCAGGTAAATTGGTTAAATAATGATATGATTTGAAACAGGTGATGTCAACAAGTGATTAATTATAATTTGGTACAAAAGCAGCATCCAAGAAAGGTCTAGACATTTAGGAGCAAAGATGGGCAGAGGATCACCATTTTTCCAACAAATACGTGAGAAAATTATTACATTTGTTTGAAAACAATGTTCATCAAAAAAGATAGGAAGATATTTGGGTATTTCACCTTTAACAGTGCACATCATTAAAAGAAAGGAATCTAGAAGAATTTCAGTGCGTAAAGGACAACGGCGCAAGCCTAAGCTGAGCAACTGTGATCTCCGATCCCTCAGGTGGCACCGCGTCAAGAATCGTCATTCATCTATAAGCAATATCACCACATGGGCTTAGGACTACTTTGGCAAACCTTTGTTGAGTACCACAATACATCCACAAATGCCAGTTAAAATTGTACTGTGCCAAAAGGAAGCACTTATGTTAACAGTGTCTAGAAGCGCCGTTGACTTCTCTGGGCTCGGAGGCATCTGGGAGGAATCATCACACAGTGGAAGCGTGTACTGATGAATCAGTATTTCAGGTATTTTTTGGGAGAAGTGGATGCTGATACCCGGACCAAAGAAGATAAGGATCATTCAGACTGTTACCAGCAACAAGTCCAAAAGCCAGGGTCTGTCATGGTATGGGGTTGTGTCAGTGCTTTTGGCAAAGGTAACGGACTTCTGTGATGGAACCATTAATGCTAACTTTTTTTTTTAATCATGAAGAGCACAATGAATAATGTGCTGTTGTAGTGTCTTCAATGAAATACAAGTCAAAGTAAATTTAGAAATCACTTCTTCCTTTTTTTTTATTTGCGTTTTCCTTACTGTCCCAACCTTTTTTTATTTGGGGTTGTAAATTGAGCAACAACAGTAGTCATAGTACAATGGCAGGTTTATTAGACAAGATTAGAAAACAGGCTAGAGAAGAGATGAAATGCAGAGAATGATTTTGTGTGAGGATTAAGTGTATCAGTAAGTGTTTGGAGTGGTTAAGAGCTTATAATAAATCTACCAGCTTTTCTGCATATTTTGACAGGAATGGTCTGATTTGCCTAATTTTGCAAGGTCTGAAAGACTTGGTTGTGCCATTGCTGAGATGTATATGTGCAGTAGCATGTAAAACACTAAAGAAGCAGCAGCACCAAGAGTAGTGCAATGTCTGTAGGTAGAGGTTGGGAATGGATGAATTTGATTTAGTTAAAAATACACTCTTTGCAAACACTAGGAGAAACAGCAGGGTGTGTGTTAAACCACTTTATTTAATAAAAAATAAAAAGTTGTTTTGATGTTATGTTAAATTGTTATACTCTACTGAGTTCTCTATTGTGGGTAGGTGTTAATTATATATATATATATATATATATATATATATATATATATATATATATTTCTTCACCATTGGTTAACTAATGTTCATAGTTCATTTTTCAAGTTCAGATGTCAGGTTTGTAGTTTGCAATTTCAACCAGCTCTTTTTTTTTTTGTTGTTGTTGCAGGATTTTGTACATGCTTGTCAGCTTTTTACGGCATGCCTGGAGCTGGTGACAGAGTTTTCTCCAAAGCTGCGTCAGGTCATGCTTAATGAACTACTGCTGATGGAGGTTAGAGCGCATGAGGAGGGCACTGCCAAAGGCAGAATAGTGAGACCTCCACCTGACCTGGTCAGCAGGGTTCGCGGATATCTTGAAATGAGGATACATGGTATTACGTTTACTCTCATAACCCAATGGTTGCAGGTTTAATTTCCAGTATCTGCAGGAGTTGTAATTATGAGAAGTGAATGAACAGCTCTCTTCTCCACCTTCAGTACCCGCTACTGATGTATTTTTAAGAAAGGCACTGAGCCCCTAGTTCCTTCCCTTGTGCCACAGCATAATGGCTGCTCACTTTGTGTGTCTGTGTATGCGCATACTAGGGCTGCTGCAGTTTGTTGATATAATTGACTGATATAATTGACACTGATAATTAGTTGATATAAATTTTTTATTGACTTATGTTGACTTGAGAAGGAAACCATACTTTTCTGCTATTTAAACATTATGTTGGCTTGAGAAAGCCAACATACTGTTATACCATTCATTTATTCATTCATTCATTTTCCTTCGGCTTAGTCCCTTATTTATCAGGGGTCGCCACAGCAGAATGAACCGCCAACTATTCCAGCATATGTTTTAAGCAGCGGATGCCCTTCCAGCCTCAACCCGGTACTGGGAAACACCCATACACTCTCGCATTCACACACACTCATACACTACGGCCAATTTAGTTAATCCAATTCACTTATAGCGCATGTCTTTGGACTGTGGGAGAAACCGGAGCACCCAGAAGAAACCCACACCAACACAGGAAGAACATGCAAACTGCACACAGAAAAGCCTCCTGGCCCAGCCGGGACTCGAACCTGCAACCTTCTTGCTTTGAGGCAACTGTTATGCTATTTAAACATATTCTTATTATGTTGGCTTAAGAAAGCCAACACGTTTTTTTTCATACTTAAGCTTATTATTTTTATTAGGGGCCAAGAACTGCAGGTGCGTAGGCACCTATTGTTTTTGTTGGCGTTTTTATTATTATTATTATTATTGGGGGCCAAGCACCACATGTGCGTAGGCACCTATTGTTTTCGTTGGCGTTCCTATTATTATTAGAGGCCTAGCACCGCAATCAAATTTTTTTCTCTGTGCGATTTGAACACACTCTGATGTCATTTTCCATCAAGAAAATGTTTTCGCTATTTTGAATTTTTCGTAAAACCAATTTGATCGAACTCGTCCTAGGCCATTTATCCGATTTTTCACTCAAATTGAATCACATGATCTACAGGCTGTGCTGACCAAAAGTTATGGAATTCAAGTTCAACAAATCTAATGTAGAGCTTGCAAAAATGGACTTGAGGCGATATCTCCGTAACGCATTGACGTATTCACACCAAACTTGGTGTGTGTTATGACAACCATAGTTTCAGGTTACCTGCAGCATTTCGGTGCACTGTCCCCTAGTTGTTCAGAGATACAAAAAATTGCTCTTGTTGCTTATATCTTCTCAACACTTTGTCCAAAACTCATAAACCTGGTCTCTTCACATCTGACAGAGCATGCCGAGTTGAATGATGTCCAATTTTCCCAGGTCAGCCATTTTGGACAATTTAGATTTTTGTCAAAAAATGCTATATTTTACGAACATATTCACATATCATTACAAAACATGGTATGCATTTTTGACACCAAGCTTGTTTACATTAAAACAAATATAAATATGCATACAATAAATAATACTACTACTAATAATAATAATAATAACATTATACAAAAACAAATAAACTGAAAAAAGCCCCCTGAGATGAAGGCATGGAGGCAGTGGTTTTTCTATTTATGTAGAAAGTAATTTTTGTAATATTTTATTCCTTTAATTCTTTTTCATTTGTAAAGATATTTTAGTTGCTGTACATCCTGCGTGTTTTAAGCAATGTGTAAGCAAGGCGCACACCTAACGCGCTCTGCGCTGGACTTTAGACCTGCTTTCAGCTGGTCTATTGCACAGTCTATTTTAGTTCCTCAAAATAGCAACATGCTAACAATGTGCCTTAACACACCTCTTTTCTAGACCGGAACACCCATGAGTCCACAAAGTGGCGCAAATGGGTATGCTATTCAAACAACTTGACAAAACAGGAAAATTTGTGTTGCGCTACTCTGAAACTAGCAACACGTCGGGGCAAACACGTCTTCCACCTTATTGTGCCGGGTGTATGATTGTCACCTAACACTAATCACAACACATCAAATTTGTAACTCTGCCACCTATTGGTCAAAATTTATATATCAATAAATCATTCTTAAGTTGTTTTTGTTCTTCTTTTGCGATTTGAATGGCAGCCTATATAGGCGTTCGCTCAAAAGTTATGAAATTTGGGACACTGATAGAGGACAACCTCCTTATTAGCCACATCAAATTTGGACCCTCTAACTCAAACTCTGTAGTGCCACCACTTGTCCAAAGTTGCAATTTTGAAATGCTAATAACTTTTGAATGTGAGCTGCAGAATAAAAATTCTAATTTTCTCTGAATCCTTGGCTTATGGTGATTCAATTTATAAGGTCTATTTTCTTTTCTGTTTAATAGTTCGTAAAAACTACTTTTTCAAACTCGTCCCAGACGGTTCGTCCAATTTTCACCAAAATTGGCTCAGATCATCACTAGACCATGCTGTCAGGTTATGGAATTCAAGATGATTACTTAAACGTTGTCAAATAACGTGCAATTAAATTTGTCAAAAAGCACGCAAAATCATACTCGAGGCTATATTTCGGCGACGCTTAACTCTATTCACACCAAACTTGCTATGTGTTATGAAAACTATGATCTGAAGTTGCCTGCACAGTTTTGTTGCAGCGCCACCTAGTGGTCAGGGGATATGAAAAACATCTATTTTCGCTTATATCTCATAATTGCTTTCACCAAAATTGGTCTCGTTACATTCAGAGTGACATTCTGAGTCGAATGATATCCCATAAATTTTCCCATGTTCACCATTTTGGGCTTCGGCCATTTTGAATTTTGTTGAAAAATGCTATATTTTACAAACACTGTAGCTGTGGTGATTTGAGCTGTTATGATTTACATAGCGATTTTACTATCTTTCCTTAATTAAAAACATGCACTGTTTTAAACATTGTAAAATATCTACTTGAGGTGCAGCTGGATAACTGATACTTAGAATAGATCATTTAATCCCGGTTTCTTTGCAAATCCCATCTTGTGGTATGTTGGACCCAAATTGTGCAAAAATTAAATTAGCTTATTCTGTTTTGAAAAAATGGGCTCTTCTTGTTAATCTAAAGAATCAGTTGACATTACATTACAGTTTGTTTGTTTTTTGCATAAGATAATGTAATTTATTAGTGTTCTTTACACCTGTAGATCTCCCACTGCGCCAGACTGTTGGTGAGGAATGTGTTGTGTTCATGCTCAACTGGAGGGAGAATGAGTATCTGACTCTACAGGTGCCCCAGTCACTTGTCAACAACAATCCGTATATAAAGGTATCTGAACAAAATGTCCCAATCACATTTTATTCCACACAGGTCAAAATGTCTTACTTTTGTATTTTGTTTTCCACACTGGAACTCATACAGCTGGGGCATCTGATAGCATCCACCTGTAAGGAACTTCCAGGACCTAAAGAGAGCAGACGCACAGCTAAAGAGCTTTGGGAAGTGGTTGTGCAAATCTGCAGTTTTTCTAGCCAGCACAAACGCACCAGTGACAGTAGAGTGAGCCTTCTCAAACAGAGAGAGTCATCTCTTGGTATCCTGCCCCGGTGAGACAGAGGGATATTTTAATACAGGAATAATGTATCATATATTCTAAGTCCTGCTTTAGATGGCACCCATGTTTGGGTGTCTACAATATCATGTGATCAAGTTTTTATTTGCTAAATAATTATGCATGTTAATATTTTGTTACTTTTTTCTTTTATGCTTTTAGGAGCAAATTCATCACTTTTGTGAAGAAAATACGGGTAAGCATAGCATCGTGTTAGCATAAGAAGTTTTGTTTGTGCTTCAATACCTTCACATTTAATCTGTAATAATTCTTGTTTTTAGGAGCCATTGGTTTTGACTACACTAATCTCTTTGTTTGTGCGGCTGCACAGTATTGTACGGGTATGTGGTAACCAGTGTGGAGGAAGTTACTCCACAAAAGCACTAATTACTTTTTTGATTTTAGTTGGTGAGGTCTTTATATAAATGCTGTTTTTTGTTTGTTTGTTTGTTTTTTGTTATTCAGGATGATATAGTCAATGAAGTGACAGCTGAGCATATCTCCATATGGCCTTCATCTCTCACAAAGTAAATCACAGCCAATGAAATGTCATTATATGAAGAAATGCTTCTGTATTTATATCTGTTTATGTTTGTTTTGATAGTGTAATTTTGGTATAAAATGCTCTGATGGTGTTTATTCAGTTTACAGTCTGTGGATGTTGACGCTGTGGTCGTCACTTTAAAGGAGCTGGTTAACTATTCTCTCAGCCTCAACCCCAACAATCAGTCATGGCTGTGCACACAAGCCGACATTTACTTTGGTAAGTAAAAGTCATGTATAAAAAGTAAAACTTTAATTTCTGCTATAACCAAAACATGTTGGCACATAGAGTCGCAGGAGCTTGCTTGCATCGGTCACATGTATACCACTATTAATCTTTTTCCAAAGAAAATTTTCACAGTATTTCCTATAACATTTTATTTTCTAATTTTACCTATAATAAGGTCAATATTATTAGCCCCCTTAAGCAATATATTTTTTCAATTGTCTACAGAACAAACCACTGTTATACAATGATTTGCCTAATTATCCTAACTTTAATGTACATTTATTTAAAGATTAACAAATAATAAATAACAAAAGTAATGGTAACTCATTATAGAAGCAACTTTTTAAACTCTAAAAATATAAATAAAAAAGGAAAACAGAGAACATACCTTGCTCCCTCTCTAGCCAAAAACAGGAGAAAAATAAAATTTAGCAAACAAAAACTGGCATCCACCTCCCTACTACTCCCATAAAGTTAAAAGTAAAAATGACAAATGGCAATTAAAGTCAAGTTTTTACAAAATCACTAGATTGTTCACTAGCAACCAGATTTTCTCATTTTAAACAAATATTGTGAAATATTTCAATTGTGGTAGCACAATAGCTTGTCTGGGGCAAGAAAATCAAGTGCAAGCAGCCTCAGTCAGGTAGTGTTTTGCACAGCCTCTCTTTGTCCTCCACTGCTGCATGCCCCAGCCACTTAATTACTAACAGATGTGTAACCTCATGATTGGAAAAAGAGAGAGAGAGGGAGAGAGAGACAGAAAACAAAAACAACCCCCCCACAGGGTGACAGTGTAACACATTGAGGCCACAAATGTTAAATGCATAAATAAAAAATAAAAAAAGTATTTTTTTACAACCTTTATATGCAATAATAATAATAATAATAATGTATATTAAACCATTTCATAAATTACAGTGAAAGTAAACTCATAATGATTGTTAAAAATGAACCGCCACCTTATCGTGGTGGAGGGGTTTGAGTGCCTGAGTGATCCTAAGAGCTATGTTGTCAGGGGCTAATGCCTCTGGTAGGGTCTCCCAAGGCAAAAAGGTCTTAGGTGACAGGTCAGACTAAGTGCGGTTCAAAAACCCCTTATGAGTAAAGTAATATCGAGGACCGTGACGTCGCCCGGTATGGCGACCCTGGAGCCAGGCCTGGGGTTGGGGCTCGTATGCGAGCGCCTGGTGGCCGGGTATTCTCCCACGGAACCCGGCCGGGCTTAGCTCGAAGGAGCGACGTGGGACCATCCCCCTGCAGGCCCACCACCTGCAGTGGGAGCTGTAAGGGGCCGGTGCATTGTGGAACGGGTGGTGGTGGAAGGTTGGGACCACGACAACCCGATCGCCGGGCACAGAAACTGGCTCTTGGGACATGGAATGTCACCTCCTTGTGCGGGAGGTGGAACGGTACCGACTAGAGATAGTTGGGCTCACCTCCACGCACAACTGTGGCTCTGGAACTCAACTTTTTGAGAAGGGCTGGACTTTCTTTTGCTCTGGAGTTGCTCATGGTGAGAGGCTGCGGGCTGGTGTGGGCTTGCTTATAGCTCCCCAACTTAGTTGCCATATGTTGGAGTTTTCCCCAGTGAACGAGAGGATCGCCTCCCTGCGCCTTCGGGTCAGGGATAGGTCTCTCACTGTGGTTTGTGCCTACGGGCCTAACACCAGTGTAGAGTACCCGGCCTTCTTGGAGTCCTTGAGAGGGGTGCTGGAAGGTGCTCAGACTGAGGACTCCGTTGTTCTACTGGGGGACTTCAATGCCCAAGTGGGCAATGACAGTGATACCTGGAGAGGCGTGATTGGGAGGAACGGCCTCCCTGATCTGAATCCGAGTGGTGTTTTGTTATTGGACTTCTGTGCTAATCACAGTTTGTCCATAACGAACACCATGTTCGAGCATAAGGGTGTCCATCAGTGCACATGGCACCAGGACACCCTAGGGCGGAGGTCAATGATCAACTTTGTGGTTGTATCATCTGATCTCCGACCGTATGTCTTGGACACTCGGGTAAAGAGAGGGGCAGAACTGTCAACTGATCACCACCTGGTGGTGAGTTGGATCCGCTGGCAGGGGGGAAAGCTGGACAGACCTGGCAGGCCAAAGCGTATTGTGAGGGTCTTCTGGGAACGTCTGGCTGAACCTCAAGTCAGAGGGATTTTCAACTCTCACCTCCGGAAGAGCTTTGACCAGATCCCGAGGGAGGCTGGAGACATTGAGACCGAGTGGTCCATGTTCTCAGATTCCATTGTTAACGCAGCCGTGAGGAGCTGTGGCCGTAAGGTCTGTGGTGCCTGTCGGGGCGACAATCCACGAACCCGGTGGTGGACACCGGAAGTAAGGGATGCTGTCAAGCTGAAGAAGGAGTCCTACAGGGCTTGGTTGGCTTGCAGGACTCCCGAGGCAGCTGATGGGTACCGACAGGCCAAGCGTGCTGCAGCCCGGGCGGTTGCGGAAGCAAAAACTCGGGCCTGGGAAGAGTTCGGGGAGACCATGGAGGAAGACTATCGGTCGGCCCCAAAGAGATTCTGGCAAACCGTTCGGCGCCTCAGGAGGGTAAAGCAGCTCCACATCAACACTGTTTACAGTGGAAGTGGGGATCGGTTGACCTCGACTGGGGATGTTGTCGGATGGTGGAAGGAATACTTTGAGGATCTCCTTAACCCCACCGAAATGTCTTTCATTGAGGAAGCAGAGACTGGGGATGCAGGGGTGGACTCACCCATCACCCAAGCTGAGGTCACTGAGGTAGTTTGTAAGCTCCGCAGTGGGAAAGCAGCCGGGGTGAATGAGATTCACCCTGTGTATCTTAGGTCTCTGGATGTTGCAGGGCTGTCTTGGCTGACACGTCTCTACAATATCGCATAGAGGTTGGGGACAGTACCTCTGGACTGGGCAACCGGGGTGGTGGTTCCCATTTTTAAGAAGGGGAACCGGAGGGTGTGCTCCAACTATAGGGGGATCACACTCCTCAGCCTCCCTGGGAAAGCCTATGCCAGGGTACTGGAGAGGAGGATCCGGCCGATGGTTGAACCTAGGATCCAGGAGGAACAATGCGGTTTTCATCCAGGCCGTGATACACTGGACCAGCTCTATACCCTCACCAGGGTGCTCGAGGGTTCATGGGAGTATGCCCAACCAGTCCACATGTGTTTTGTGGACTTGGAGAAGGCATTCGACCGTGTCCCTCGTGGCATTCTGTGGAGGGTGCTCTGGGAGTATGGGGTCAGAGGCGCTCTGTTAAGGGCTGTCTCATCCCTGTATGTACAGAGTAGGAGTTTGGTTCGCATTGCCGGCAATAAGTCAGACTTGTTTCCAGTGCATGTTGGACTCCGGCAGGGCTGCCCTTTGTCACCAATTCTGTTCATAATTTATATGGACAGAATTTCAAAGCGCAGCCTTGGGCTGGAGGGGGTCCGGTTCGGGGGCCACAGGATTTCATCTCTGTTATTCGCAGACGATGTTGTTCTGTTGGCTGCATCAAACATGGACCTTCAGCATGCACTGGAGCGGTTTGCTGCAGAGTGTGGCACGGCTGGGATGAGAATCAGCACCTCCAAGTCCGAGGCCATGGTGCTCCACCGGAAAAAGGTGGTTTGCCATCTCCAGGTTGGAGGAAAGTCCTTACCACAGGTGGAGGAGTTCAAGTATCTTGGGGTTTTGACCACAAGTGAGGGAAAGATGGAACGGGAGATTGACAAGCGGATTGGTGCAGCGGCAGCAGTAATGCAGTCGATGTACCGGTCTGTTGTGGTGAAGAAGGAGCTGAAGGAGCTCTCGATTTACCGGTCAATCTACGTTCCTACTCTCACCTATGGTCATGAGCTTTGGGTCATGACCGAAAGGACAAGATCTCGGATACAAGCGGCCGAAATGAGTTTCCTTCGAAGGGTGGCAGGGCGCACCCTT
>CAIGQV010016269.1:550001-590779 GCA_903798115.1 Danio jaintianensis | reverse complement strand
TAACAATATATAAATATAATTTAATAAGAGTTAAACTGATCTATTAATATGTCTGTCAGGAGCTGATCTACCTTATAATTTATTTTTAGATTTTCATATTTTTGAACATCTTTACCTCAAAATGACTGTACCAATGTATGAAAAATGGCAGCTATGAGAAAGAGGGACACAGGCTGGTGGAGGTGTCAGTGGAGGATGATCCAAAATCTAAAAATTAGACAAAGAATTAATAGATAACTGTTAAGCACAACACGACAATCCTTAACAAATATTTAATGATGCATGTATATATAAATTAAGCCCCTGATAAGATTGTAAAGCAATTTAAGTCTACAATAGTACATAGTGCTATATAAATGCTTAAAGTATACATTTATTCACCACTATGTATATGTCTAAAAACATCTTACAGATTAGGATGCCAATAATCTTTTTTCAAACATAGAAAGAGCTTAAATAATATATGTTGTAAGACTACTGTAATATCAAATACTACATTTGTATTGATGGATATCTGCAGAACAACTGCAAAGAGTCAATAAAGAAAAATCTTTTTTGACAGATCAACATGTTAAATCTAAAAAGGTGGTACAGGATCATCATAGCTCAAAATGTGTATTTATTGACAAAACTGCAACATATTGTGGTAGCATGAGAAACTGCATATTCACGTTCATCTCTCTACTGTTACATTATACTAATCACTGTTACATACAGTGACCAAGAGTGCAAATGTGCAAGTTAAAAAACACAGGCAGAAAAACAAGACACTGAGAAAAAAGCAGACGGCTTTGTCACTTTTTCTGTTGTGGTCTGTTCTATTTGTGAGATTGTGTGTGTTGTCAAACTGAGAAAAGATGTTTTCTCAATTTATTTAGCATTTTTGTGTTTGGATATGTTTTTATAACTTGTAGTGCAATTGAACCATTGTTAAATTTAGAAGTATTTTTAACATGGATGGACATCTAAATGCATAAAGGAAACATATCTCAAAACATTATGAAATATTTCCAAATAAATCAATTTTGAATTAAAATCTATATTTATATCCAGACTTACATCTCCCTGATCTTGTTTAAAGAACAGCCCCTCTTTTGCTCATCACTGTCTGACAAGTGTCTGGCAGTCAATCAAAAATATACTTGCATATAAAGATGTTCAGCAGCTAAATGGCCCAGAATAACCTTTGACCTCCTTTTTAGTTGATGTTGAAAACAAAAACAAAAGGGAGAAAAGATAAACATGACTGAATATGAGTTGCATATCATGCCTGTACAAATCAAAATGTATTCATTTAGGGCTTGAATGTACTCATTTAAGTATGAGTTATGGTGTAAGGGATGGATCAAGTGTAAATATAAATGTGATTTTTATGTGAATTATAGCTGAATTTTATGTGAATTATGTTTATAGCTGTGATGTAAAGCTGAATTTTCAGCATCATTACTTAAATCGTCAATGTCACTTGATCTTTCAGAAATCTTTCTAAGATGTTGATTTAGTGCTTGAGGCTGAACTAATATAATGGTGATTATCATATGATGCTGATTTGCTGCTCAAGAATAATTTCTGCTAAAAACATGTGATGACAAATAATATTGTGTAATTATTTTTTTTTTTTTTCAAGATTTATTGTTGAATAGACTACAAAGCTTAAATGGTCAAGTGCAGTACTACAGTCAGTGAGATATATTTAAGTAATGTATGTTTATGTTCAGCAAGGATGCATTAAACTGACCAGAAGTGAGAGAGTAGATTTTTTGTTTCATATAATGTTCATTTAAAACGTTCTATTCATCAATGAATCATGAAAAAATAAAACAAAATGAAAATCACAAATATTACTTGATCAGCAGCAAAACTGCATATTAAATAAGTTCTGAAGAATCGTGTGATGTGATTTAATACCACTCACTTATGTTTCAATGTCAAAAGTTTTCTAAAATAACTGCATGTAATAACTGCATAAGACATGTAACAGATGCATAATGATATAGACATGTAACGTGTATAATGATAATTCAATTGAAATTCATATTAACTTATTCTCGTCTTAAAGTTAACTTATCTATGTTTTCTGCATCTCTGTGATCAGCTCCCTTTAGAAATTTTGAAATCTTGTATCTTAATTTCTGTAGCAGTGAGTTATTCTGTCACTCCTGAAACCACAGAGCACTTTTTAGTCAATATTTGTTTACCATGAAATATCAAAACATTTTAATTTTTGATTCGCTCTCCTTAACAGTAAAATGCATATTTTAGGCTAAATAAAGTAGACTATTTTCAATAAAATGTTGACAAAACCTCTCATCTATACATAATTACTGAATTAAAAAGAATTAAAAGCCAAAACTTTAATAAACAAGTTTAACAAGAGCTAAGTAATGTTATGAGCTGCTGTCTTGACCGCAGTACCAATGCATGACCGAATTATCATGTGTATGTTTAGCCGACAGTACATATATATATATGAAAAACTCCACACTGATGACCTAGATATTCAAAGAGTTTATGATGAGTTTGTAAAGTAGGTTTGGGGATTGAAATTAAGTTTATTTTTAGAGGTTTAGTGAATGCAGTTAATGCTTTTACCTAAAGGACAAACTGTGTATACAGAGTTCTAGGACAACACAAGGGTTTAAAATGCAATTTTTGCACATTTTCTAATGAAATTAAGGCAAAATATATAAAGGCTAGCATTGCCTAATGATCCAGACTTTACGCACTGACAATGAGAAGACAAGTGCAAAATTCTTTCTGATGTTTCTCAGACCTCCTGGCAAGGTGCAAACTTGAAACTAACTTGAGGCTTTGTATGGTTTGTGTGTGTGTAAGATTGCATATACCCTTATTCAGTAATTGTCCACTTTACCTCTGCCAGTTAAGGTCAGTCTGTATCCTGGTTAATGGAATTTTGATGACTTTGTGGAGATGGTCTTGTGCGTCACAGGGATGTTTTAACCAATTAACAAACAGCTGTCTTGTCATAGAACACTTTCAGATCTAGCTGGTGTAGAGTATTTAAAGACGCTGGAAGTAGATAGCTGATGGATAGAGATTCAGAACACTCTGTACAGTAAGTATTAAAAATGCCTTAATATAAAAAAAATGGTCAGTTAAGGGTGATGTTTTCTCTCAACTTTAAATTGTTCCTTAAATTTCAGATGAAATTCCAGGTTTTTCATCTCTCGTCCACTCTTCAGACCACAGTCTTCTTTTTGTTGGTGCTACTGGTTCATCCTCCCAGAAGTCTAATGCTGCCACACCATCCGATGGTTTACCTGCCTAGGCTGGACAACCCTGAATGGGAAGCAGCAATGTTCCGGCTTCAGGCTTTGCTAGGGGGTCCAGGAGGCAGACCAGTGGCTAAACTCCAGCCCTGGGCTTTGTTTCAGGACCTGGGACCTGAGGAGCTTTTGGATAGAGTGAATGAAGTACTGGGAAGGGGGGAGAGGGACATAGTAATGGGCCAGAAAAGAGAGGAGTTGGAACGGAGACCCATGGGGACATTCCCAGACAACCATATATTGCCTCTGATATACCCACAGCGGGGGGAGGTTGAAGTGGTTGGAGAGAAACGGAATGAGGCACTCACTTCCATTGCAGGAGGTTTGCAAGCCTTCAACAGACAGAAAGGTGGATTTGGCTTTCGATTTGGCAGAAAGTGAAGTGGTGGCAGGAGTATGTATGTGTGCTTGTGTGTGTGTGTGTATGTGTATATATATATATATATATATATATATATTATATAATTCTGTAATGCAAATTTTGGGGTCGTAGTTGTTGGGGAGTATACCAGAGAATTACTGACATTGTTTATTTCATTGGGAAAATGACTATGAAATTTATTAAAAAATTGTTAAGAAATAATTTGCAGTCCTATCTTAATTTACACAAAACATTTCTCATCTAAAGTTATATTCAGTGTATGCATACTGACCATGTTTTTTGTAATGTATTTAATTTATGGTAGCTGGCACATAAATAATTAATAATAATTGACTTTGTTGCTCTGCTGTGATAAAGTCCCTGTTTTAGATTAAGTTTGGATTATTATTTCCAGTAGTAATTGGATAAAAATAGGAAATTAATCCCCACACTTAAATTTGTTTAATGCATATGTAGGCCAATATGTTTGACGCTCAGTTGGCATCAAATTAATGCCAGGTTCTAGAGGTCAAATTGATGTCATATTGACATCCCATTGACATTATTGAATGTTTATAAATTTATCATGAGCTTGGTTGTTTAAGATCCTTTAAAACCATGTGCTGTCACTGTATATATGTGTGTAATACACATATAATTCTGTGGGTAAATTCAGCAGTTAAATGGAATGACAACAGATTGTTATATACATTTACCGATTTACAACATTGAACTAATTCCAATTTGAAAAAAACAAAATTTCATAAAGTATTGTTTTTGTTGTTTTTAATTAAGTCTTTACATGTTAGGTCTCTTTTTTTCATAGTAAATAACATTTCACCTTAACATATGTATTCTAGAAATGTATTCTAATTATTACTATTATTTTATTTCAAAAGATTCTATGCTTTATGTACAATAATCAAATTTTTGATTATTGTACATAATAATCTTTTATGTACAGTCTTTTAAGTAAGCGTTGCAAACATTAAATTTGTCACAGAAGTACTGGGATTCCAGTTCCAGTGACTTGCTGAGGCACAATATTGTTAACTAACTGGTTATATACTATAAGTAATTAGTTAATCCTGTCTTGTTGTGTCCTCAACAAGTAAAGTCATAACATGATACCTTAGCAGATAATTTTCTAATGATTAATTAAAGTAGTCAACTGGCAGTCGCAATCCAGTGACCTTTGAGGGTTCTTCTAAGAGCCAGGGAACTTGATTGGAATAATACTTAAAAAAAAAATATATATATATATATATATACACAGTCCTTTTCTTCTTTGGTTCGGAGCCCACCGCGTCCACTTCTCCCAAAAGATACCTCATATACTGATTCACCTGACCAGAGTACACGTTTCCACTGTTTGATGGTCCATCCCAGATGCCTCCGAGTCCAAAGAACTTAAGACTTGTTTGCAGGAATATTGGGACAAAATTAGACCTGAAACACTTAATCACTTTGTGTCTTCAGTCCCTAAATCTGAAGTCCTAAAACTGAATGTTGTAGATGATGGAAGAATACAGCGAAGAGTTGTTCTAATAAAATAAAATATAGTAGCTAAAATTAATGTTATGGAAACAATAGTGCTGTATATATTTTGGAATAGTTTTTTTTTAACACCTGTCACGTCAAATCAAAGTAGTAATAATGTGAATACAGACAGGGCATTTTGAAAAATTGACATTTTTAAAATTTACAGAGAAACTGAGGCTGTTTTTTTATTAAAATTGTATTTGGTTGTTTAGATCTGGGCTGTAGTATTGCTAGTAGAGTAAAATAACTACACAATTTTTGCATAGTTGTTCAATTTGTAACAATTTTGTATTACTGCTAATTGACAAATGTGAAAGAGTTTTCAAATCTTTGATAATGTAGTTACATGGAAGCATATCTAATTGATATATCAAGTTGAGAAATTTAGAAGTTAATAAGATTTTTGAGGTTATGATCTTATGATGTATGATGGCAAAATGTTCCTAAAATTGATCAATGAAGTCATGTTTGATAGTGTGTGGACTATAGTGATTGCAAATGGATCTGTGTTACAATTCTGTATGAAATATTCTAGGTTTTATTGGAAATAATGATTGCTGTCTTATTTCCATTTTTGAAGATTTCTTAATTTGAATTTTAGTGTAATTAGGCAACTATTGCGTTCAACACCAAAATGACCGGGGGAAGGTGAAAGAAATTGATTTAAAATCCATCTTCTTGAAATTTAATGATTGAAAACAATAATTTAGCAAAACAAAAAAGAAAAAAAAGTATTTTTTATTGTATTTGAGTGGCAAATGTAATATCTCTGTTCAGTCTGCAATGGTGTCTTCCGAGAAGAATGTGATGGCCTCCAGAAAGATTGTAGGGTACTGTGATCTGATTTTTGAAGAACACAATGACAATGAGTGGTGATAGCAATTCTTGGTTAGTGAAATATTTCCTTCTTGACTATGGTAAAGCGATGCATGAGAAAGATGCATCGAGAGGGGGAAAGTTAATAAAAATGAAATTGTTTTTCTTTAAGGGGGAGGCGTCCAAATATTATTTGGCAAACTACAATTTTTAAGTGAAAGGGGATAAACAACAGCTGCCATCAACAAAAGTGTGTGAAAATGACATGTTGAGTAACTGGAAGGAAATGTCTTTTCTGTTGTCTAATGCCTGTGTGCAGGCAGAAGCTAACAAGGGGAAAGCTGCTGAAACAACGACATCTGCAGTATCGAAATAGAGAGTCAAATGTCTGTTTATTTTGATGATATGTTTTTAGACATTTTAAGATAAACAAGTGATTGACAAAACTTGATAATTAGTGGCAGTTATGTTTCAATGAGTTAAAAAGACAATACCTTGTATGCATGGTGTGTTTGACTAGTTATTAACAACTCTATATTAACTTTTGCATTAGGGTTTTGTACTGAAAAAAACAAACAAGAACAGTGTCTTAATGTGTTGTAATTCTTTATTTCACAAATGTAAGATAATGTTTTTATGAGAATAAGAGATAAAGAGTGTAAACGTAATGTTATGACTGATTTTGCTTTATTATTTTTGTTTTATTATTTTCTTGTTTTAAATTATTTTGTTTTGTTTATTTGTTTGTTTTGTGAAATTTAATTATGGTAGGGTAAAAAAAGAAGACAAACACAACAATATTAGTGATACTGTAGAATTTGATGGCTTATATTAGATTTTTATTTCGTTTATTTTTTATTGATTTTAATTTGTTTTGTTTTGTTGTTTCTGTGTTTAAATTCTGGAGAGATGACTGAGGGTCTGACTACAGTCAGGGATGCAATAACAGTGATTGTTCATCTAGCCTGGCTTTGCAGAATCATGAACACTGTTCAATAATTAGTAGCTTAGGACTTGTGTGATTATTGAAGTATTTTAATTGTAAGTTTGAAGAGTTTCGTATTGAAGTTTTTCTAATTGGTTTTAGATGCTTAAGAAATATTGTGTTTCTATCTTAAGATGTTGTTTTGGGGCCCTACTAGCATGAAATATATATTTCTTTAAATATAATTAGTCATGTTTGTCTCTTATTCAGTGACGGAATTTTAAAATTGCCTTGACAAATCCCATCCATTATTATTCCAGATGCCTTCACATTTCCAATACATCTAGAATTGGGTTCACTTGAACAGCTGACACATGAACAGTTGAAGGAGGCTCAAGAGCTTGATACTGTCATAAGCACAGTAAAGAAGGAAGTTAAATCTGTTGAAAAAGCTGTGGTAACTGCACACAGTGATCCACACTTACAACTCCTACAACATGAGTGTGCAAAGCTGATCATAATCGAAGGACTGCTCTACAGAATGACTCAAAAGTCTCTTGGGAAGGACATCAAACAGTTTGTCTTACCAAAGAAATATTGACTGATGGTGTTAGGATTTGTTCATGATGAATGTGCCCATCTCAGCATGGACAGGACAATGAATCTTGTTAAGGCTTGATTTTACTGGTCTAAAATGACTTCCAGGATTGAAGAATATATCAAGAATTGTGGGAGATGTTTTTTTTAAGAAGTCTGCACCCTATAAATCTTATTTGAATCACATTACAAGTACTGGTCCATTACATCTTTCTTGTATGTATATCATAAAAATACTTTCTGATCAAGGCACAGATTTTGAGAGTAAATTAATCAAGGTGCTCCTGTCATTGTTGGGTATGAGAAAATTCTGAACCACTCCTTACCATCCTCAGAGGAACCTGACTGAGAAATGTAATCATACTTTCTTATCAATGCTTGGAACACTTGACCCTTGAAACACTTGAAAACAGAAATGGATTCAATACATCAGTAAAATGGTACATGCATATAATAAAAACTTTGATGTACCCCTTGATGCTTCTTACGTCCTTGTCGCAGCACCGGTGGCACCGAAATTAGGCACCAAAATTCATATGCTGATTCGGTCTGGTGCATAACGGTTACAAAGGCCGGTAATGGCACCGGGTTTCGGTACCCAAGCCTATATATAGTCAGTGTGAGTTGTTGGCCCCAGTAAACATTTGAAAATCTGATGTCCATTGAAAAGGCATCCTGTAGGTAGGAGAGTATATGGAGGGTAGCAATTGTATGTAATGTCAATACATACACATTCACAACCACTTTCAATTCAATTCATCTTTATTTCTATAGCGCTTTTACAATGTAGATTGTGTCAAAGCAGCTTAACATAGAAGATTATAGTAAATTGAAACAGTGTCAGTCCAGTTTTCAGAGTTTAAGTTCAGTTCAGTTCAGTGTGGTTTAATTTTCACTGCTGAAAGTCCAAACACTGAAGAGCAAATCCATCGATGCGCAGCTCCACAGGTCCCGAACCATGCAAGCCAGTGGCGACAGCGGCGAGGAATGAACTTCACCAATTGGCAAAAGTGAAGGAAAAAAAACCTAAAGAGAAACCAGGCTCAGTTGGGCACAACCATTTCTCCTATGGCCAAACGTCTTGTGCAGAGCTGCAGTCTAGGCGCCAGAGGCTGGAGAACGCTGGACGTCCATCGTGGAGAAGCTGCAGGTGGGGGGTGGGTCACCGGCTGGTGTACAGGCTGGCCCTTCAGGATAATGCGAAGACTCGTCTGTCACTGGAATCAGTCTCATGCTCTCCACTCCTCCATGACCACCACAGCAGCTGCTCAGAAAACGGCCTAGTCCAGGATTATGGAAACCTCGGGAATAAAAAAAAAAAAGACTAACATAAGCGCAGATGCCGTTCAAATTATAATGTCTTTTGAGAAGTGTTCCCGGCTCCGGTTGCCCTAAATAATGCAGACTAACAATCCTTTAAAGGATTTGTATTTCAAAAGCATTTGTGTTTTATGTGTATGCTAATGCAAAGAGATGTGTTTTTAATCTAGTTTTAAACTGACAGAGTGTGTCTGTCAGTTTAAGAGAACCACTCGTGTGTCAGAGAACCACTCATCATCTTACAAGTGCTAGGGACTATGTCCTTACCCATATCCACAGTTTTGTGACAAGTATGGACTGATATTCATGGGTTACAATGAAATTATAATTTAATGTCATGTTTTTGAGTCTGAGACTGTCAGACATTTTAAAACATCTGAACATCAAAAAAAATAATGTATACGTATAAGGAGATATACAATGATGCATATCAGATTAAATTTAGGATTCAAGTAAATATTTAAGGCTGGGTTAACTGTTGGGGTAATAATATATATTTTCCTGAAATGTTCTGCAGTAATAAATTCTAACAATACAAGATAAATATCAACATGTTAATGACATTTTTACTTGGACAGAACATCCACTAACTCTGGACAGTTGCTGAACCTAAATGTGTTGTATCTTCAATTGTAATAAACACCAGGACCTCGTAAAGCAGGCTTACAAATACGCTTTATTACAACAACTCAACTCTTCTTTGTCTCTCTCTCTCTATCCTTACAACTGGTCTGTTAGCGACCCCTACTGTTCATGCATGCATATCTCACTACCCCACATATTCCTCCTTTTTAAGGAACAAGGAATATATTCATTCATTCATTCATTTTCTTTTCGGCTTAGTCGCTTTATTAATCTGGGGTCGCCACAGCGGAACGAACCGCCAACTTATCCAGCATATGTTCTACGCAGCGGATGCCCTTCCAGCTGCAACCCATCTCTGGGAAACATCCATACACACTCATTCACACACATACACTACAGACAATTTTAGCTTACCCAATTCACCTATAGCGCATGTCTTTGGACTTGTGGGGGAAACCGGAGCACCCGGAGGAAACCCACGCGAACACGGGGAGAACATGCAAACTCCACACAGAAACGCCAACTGACCCAGCCGAGGCTCGAACCAGCGACCTTCGAACCAGGGAACGTGCTACCCACTGCGCCACCGCGTCGCCCACAAGGAATATATATTCTAACTAAATTAACAGAACAAAAAAACAGCAGTTCTGAATAATGACAACATACCTAGTACTATAACACTGGAAAGTCCAACAGGCAGGTTTGCAATTCAATGTTGTTGGTTTTTTTTAAGTTACTAAGTATACCCCATTTATGTAACATAGTCCTTGTACCACACTGGAGCCCGGCAAGTGTTGTGTTCTGTTCCTTGTCTTTCAATCAGCAGTCGAGTCAGAGGGTCTTGATTTCAAAAGATGGATTTATTGTCAGACAATAAAAACGAAAGGCTAATAGACAAACTACAGTCTCTCCATGAACCTCTGCCTCTCTGTGTCCATTGTCTTGCTTATATACATCCAGTTTCACCTTCTGTGTGAGTGCTCTGCATACTTTTTACACATATATGGTTCTGTGACATTTACTTATTGTATTTTTGGCTGTGTGCCCTTTAACTCAGGTATATTATCGGCACTTTGCCCATCTGGCCTAGGTTTCATGTTTTGCCTTTGCTAACTGATAACTCTGCTCTTAGGGTTATACATTCACTTCACATTTACTGCACACATATGCATACATATGATTATACAGATTAACAGGTTAATTGCACACTTTTAGAGAATATATGTTCACTGCACACTTTGAGAGAATATAAAATCTTCGTCACAAGCTCTATGAGGGCGTGAGGTATGAGCAGGTGAGATCAACACCTGAGGTGTTTAAGGTGCTTGAAAGAGTCTTCCGCTAGAGAAGCGGTAACAGATTTGGTAGTACTGAATGCAGATGGAGCCAGATGCATAGCATTCCAAACCCTTCCATCTGAAAGGAGAAATGTTGCTGGTCCTTTCTGAGCCATGACCTTAAAAGGCTGAGTAAATCTGGAATGTCTTTTCTTTGTGATTCCAGGCTTCCTAATACATGCACAAAAGTCCCAACTTGGAACTTTGGAAGTTGCACACTCCGTTTCCTATCTATGTACTCTTTCATTTTGTTTTGTGATTGTTGGATAGTTTGTTTCAAATTCTGTTTATACTTTGGTGGGGCCACACATGGAAGTCCACTCACATGCAGTTTTGTCTTCATTTGACAGCCGTGCAAAAGCTCAGCAGGTGACAGTTTTGTCAGAGCTTATGGAGTTGCTCTGTATGCATGTAAAAACTCTTACACAAAAGATGTCCACTCTTTGCCTTCAAAGTTAGCGGTCTGTAAACAGCCTTTGAACACTATTACAGCGTTCAATCTCCCCATTTGCTTGGGAATAATAGACATAGCTACAACAGTGTTTAATGTCTCTGTCTGCAAGGAATGCCTCAAACTCTGCCGAAACAAATTGTGACCGTTGTCAGTCACAAGTTCAAGTGGATTTCCTTCGCGACTAAAGGCAGCAGACAGGAACTTAATGAAAGTTGCAGAAGTAACATCAGGTGCAAATGCAATCTCTGGCCATTTACTGTAGTAGTCAATGAATGTCTACCTGTAGCAAAGTGGCATCCTTGAGGGGCATTATTCAATGGCGCAACTACATCAATCCCCAGATTTTCCCAAGCAGTAGTTGGAATAATCACAGGGCAGAGTGGAGCTACGTGGGTATGAGCAGTTTTATCATGTTGACCACAGGTGGAACATGATTTGATGGCATTTTCCACATGACAATCCATGCCAGGCCACCAATACAAGTCTCTAAGTCTCTGCTTTGTGTGCACCATCCCTTGGTGAGTGGCATGTGCCAAGTGGATGAACTTTGGTTGTAATGCTGTAGGAATGATCAAACGATGTGTGCCACAAATTATGTACCCATCATGTACAGATAGCTCATTCTTAAGATGGTAATAAGGAGCCATATTTGAGCATTTCACACTATGGGGCCACCCCTTTTCAATACAAGCCTTAACTTGTTGAAGGATAGGACAATCATTACACATGGTCTTAAGCTTCTCTACAGTAACAGCTGAAAACTCAGGAGAAAGTACTGCCACCATCTCAGGCTCTTGCTCTGGGCTGTGCTCAGTGACAGGGAGAGGAAGTCTGGACAAACAATCAGCTGTCACATTGTCTCGGCCAGGCTTGTATTTAATGCTGTAATTAAAACACAAGAGACATGCAGACCATCGGGCAGGTCTCATGCCTGCTCGTCTCAGACCCTTTGTGGACAGCAATGTAGACAAGGGGCTGTGGTCTATGCAAAAAGTAAAATGTCTGCCCCAGACGTAAGTATGCCACTTTTTGGTCGCCCAAACACATGCCAAGGCCTCCTTTTCTGTTGTAGAATACTTCCTTTCACATTTTGACAATGTCCTAGAAGCAAAAGCAACTGTTTTTTTCAGTAGTGCCATGACACAATGCCATAATCTGAAGCATCCGTAGTGACTGTTATTGGTAAAGAAGGATCAAACAGAGCAAGGGCAGAGCTAGTAGTAATCACATGTTTCAGATGAGTGAAATTTTCCTGCGCTTCTTCTGTCCAACAAAATCCAGTAGACTTCCGGAGAAGTGCACAAAGAGGCTCCACCAATGTAGCAAAATTGGGAATGAATTTGGAATACCAGCCAGCAAGTCTGAGAAAAGAACGCAAAGACTGAGTGTCATGAGGAGGAGGTGCTTGCTGTATGGCTAGGACATGGTCTGGATTTGGATGCAAGCCCAAAGCAGAAATGACATGGCCAAGCAATGGTAGCTCAGTTTTCCTGTTTCCTGTCAGTTTTCTTCATTGAGGTTCAATCCACGGTTTTGCAGCCTTTGTAGTACAGACTGGAGCTGTCTGTCATGTTCATCTGGGTTGTTACCATAGATAATGATGTCATCTAAGTAGCATTGTACACAATCCTGTCCTTTCAAAATTTGAGACATCATCCTTTGAAATGCATACAAAGTGAAGAAAAAATCCAGCAAAAAAAGGTGAAAGTGACAAAATAACAATAAAGAAAAATAAACTATACAATATTTACAAAGTATTTACAGGCTTGTTCAGCTAAATCAAGCCAATGACCTAAACAAAATCTGTTAGCAACACAATCTCTTACACAATGCAACCTACTCCTACAACTACCCACACAGAGTGAAGGTTTGGGGCCATTTTATATCATTGGCCCTGCCCATGGGTTATACCATTTTACAGGTTGTAGGGTAACATGTAGATAAAGAAAATACATGAAAAGACATTAAACAAAAATATAAATTAATGCAAGTAAATAAATATGAATACAAAACTCAAAATACAACACAACAAACAACCAATACAAATATAAACAACAGAACAGTGATTTTTAATCACTGACCAGGGGGTCATGACCCTGATGATGTCATCCAAAATGGCCGCTCTGAAGTGAAGGCAGGAAAAGACTGTATAAATGTCTTTGTTTGAAATCTAAACAGGTTTGGTGTTCAGGAATGGAAACCGGTAAGCGTATGTAATATTTCTATGTCTGGTTAATAAATGATGTTTAAAAAAAATGTGGGTATTTCAGTGTGTATGGGAAGATGATACGGGCTATTGTTTGACATGTTTATAAGTGTTATGTATTTTATGTATGAGTGTAATATGTGTATGTCAGTCACAGTGTCTTTTATTAGTTCTACACTGTGACATTTAGTTCTACACTGTGACTGCTAAGCACTTTTTCTCCACAGTTGAATACCGTGTTTCTCGAGGAAGAAGTTTCCTGCTAATGTAAGCGATGGGATGCAATTTCCCTTGTTCTCCTTGCAAAAGTACAGCTCCCAGACCACGTTCTGACGCATCAGTCTGGACTGTAAACAGTTTGCTAAAATCTGGACTCTGTAAAATAGCTTCAGTACACAAAGCATCTTTCAGATCTAGAAAAGCACTTTCACAGTCAGTTGTCCAGTTAAGTATATTGGGCTTGTCTTTTTTAGTGAGTTCAGTGAGAGCTACAGCTCTTGTAGAAAAGTTGGGGATAAATCATCTGTACCATCCTACTAGGCCAAGAAAAGCTCGTACCTGTTTCTTGGTTGTAGGTCGCTCTGCATTTTTGATGGCTTCGATTTTCCCCACCTGCGGACGGATGACTCCATGGCCCAGGACATGACCAAGGTAACAAGTCTCCTCTTTGGCTATCGCACATTTGTCTGGATGGATGGTGAGTCCAGCAGACTTGATTCTGGATAATACTTCCTGGAGATGCTGAAGATGGTCCTGCCAGGACCTGCTGAAGATGATTATATCATCCAAGTATGCTGCAGTGAAGGTCTCTGTACCCCGGAGAATTTGGTCAATCATTCTTTGAAAGGTGGCGGGTGCCCCATGCAGTCTAAAGGGAAGGACCCTGAAATGATAGTGACCAAACAGGGTTTTAAATGCTGTCATTTCGTTGCTGTCTGCACTTAATGGGACTTGGCAATAACCTTTGCATAGGTCAAGTATTGTGAGAAATTTTGCATTACTGAGTCTCTCCACTAGTTCGTCGACTCTGGGCATGGGGTAAGGGTCAAATTTACTTACCGAGTTGAGCTTCCTGAAGTCGAGGCAGAATCTAAGTGACCCATCCTTCTTGGGTACAAGCACAATGGGATTGTTCTACTCACTGGATGATGGCTCTATAACTTCCAGTTCCTGCATTAATTCCAGCTCTTGCTTCATGACTTGTAGTAGCCTTTCCGGAACTCTGTACACTGGTTGCCGTATGGGTTTTGCATCTTTTAAATGAATGTGATGTTCAATGAGCTTTGTTCTTCCAGGTGTTTCCAGGAACAGGTGGTCAGGTATGCATTCCAGTAGCTGTTGTCGTTGATCCTCGGTCAGATGCTGAAGGTCTAATTGGCCTTCACCTTGCTGAACAGGTAAGTACTGCTCCTCGATTTCCTCCTCTTCTTCTACTGCCCTCACCAACAGCTCCTTCACAGCATCCTGTGGTGATTTTGGCTGAGAGGAGCGATCATGCCATTGCTTCAACATGTTGACGTGAAAGGTTTGTAGCGGATGTTGTCTGGAAGGCATTTCAATCTCATACGTGACTGGACCAAGTTTCCTCCTCACCTGAAAAGGACCTTTCCACTTCGCCAGGAGTTTGTTTTCTTGACCTGGCTTTCTGGTCATACCAAGCTTTCTGTTTGACTTGAGACTGTTTTAGATTCTGATGGGCCAGAGCAGATGATTGCTGTAGTTGCTCTCTCATCTTCAGGACATACAAAAGGATTGGCTTGGGCTTCCCAGCTATCTCTCAAGACATCTAGAGGACCTCTGACTTGGTGAGTGAAGAGCAGTTCAAAGGGTGAAAAACCTGTGGATGCTTGGGTAACTTCACGGCAAGCAAAAAGGAGGTAAGGTAGCCATTTGTCCCAGTCTTTGCAAGATTCTGACACAAACTTTTGTGCTTTTTGTGCTTTTCAGCATGGCTTTTAAGGTTTGGTCTGGACATGACTTGCAATAGCTTTTTACCTCATTGTACATGCCAGGCCAATAAAATCTCTTGGAGATTCTCATTAGTGTTTTCATGAACCCTAAATGACCTGCCCATGGAATAGAAGGCCCCAATTCCAAAACATCTCTGCGATACACTCTAGGTACCAACAGTTGTGTTCCCACTTCCTTAGTCTTTCTGTAAAGAAGGCTGTTCTGAGTCAACAGTCACAGTGTCTTTTCTTAGTTCTACACTGTGACAGACCACCAATGGTGACACCCAGGGAGATGAGTCCACCTTTTCTATGATGCCTTCAGAGTTCAGTCTCTTTAGTTCTTGTGACACTGCAGCTCTCACCGTAAATGGCAGTCTGCGCAATTTTTGTTGAATTGGTGGCACATCTAAACACACCTTTACTGAGTCGGTTACCAAACCCACCAGTGGAGTTTACAGCAGCTTGGCTGTTGTCTGGAGAAGATGTAACAGATCCATTCCTTATTTCAAGCTGCAAAGCAGTAAAGAGAACCATACCAAGTAATGGTGTTCTGCCTGGTACAATGTAGAATGGAGCCCGCACACAGCGACACTGATAACTAACATCAATGGCAAGGCACCCAGTAACTGGAATTGTCTTTTTAATATACAGTGCATCCAGAAAGTATTCATAGCACTTCACTTTTTCCATATTTTTTAAATGTCACAGCCTTATTCCAAAATGGATTAAATTCATTTATTTCCTCAAAATTCCACACACAATACCCCATAATGACAATGTGAAAAAATATTTTTTTGAAATTGGTTCAAATTTTTTACAAATTTAAAAAACCTAAAAAATCACATGTATATAAGCATTCACAGCATTTGCTGTGAAGCTCTAAATTGAGCTCATGTACATTCTGTTTCCACTGATCATTCTTTAGATGTTTCAGCAGCTTAATTGGAGTTCACCTGTGGTAAATTCAGTTGATTGGACATGATTTGAAAAGGCATACACCTATCTATATAAGGTCTCAGGGTTGACAGTGCATGTCAAAGCACAAACCTAGCATGAAGACAAAGGAATGGTCTGTAGACCTGTCTCAAGGCACAAGGCTGGGTAAGGTTACAGAAAAATTTCTGCTGCTCTGAATGTTCCACTGAGCATAGTGGCCTCCATCATCCGTAAGTGGAAGATGTTTGGAACCACCAGGACTCTTCCTAGAGCTGGCTGGCCATCTAAGCTGAGTGATCGGGGGAGAAGGGCCTTAGTCAGGGAGGTGATCAATAACCCGATGGTCACTCTGTCTCAGCTCCAGCCTTCTTCTGTGGAGAGAGGAGAACCTTACAGAAGGACAACCATCTGTGCAGCAATCCACCAATCAGGCCTGTATGGTAGAGTGGCCAGACGGAAGCCACTCCTTAGTAAAGTGCTCATAGCAGCCTGCCTAGAATTTGCCAAAAGGCATCTGAAACAAAATTCTCTGGTCTGATGAGACTAAAATTGAACTCTTTGGAGTGAATGCCAGGCATTACATTTGGAGAAAACCAGGCACCTCTCATTACCAGGCTAATACCCTCCCTACAGTGAAGTATGGTGGTGGCAGCATCATGCTGTGGGGATGTTTTTCAGCAGCACGAACTGGAAGACTAGTCAGGATAGAGGGAAAGATGAATGCAGCAATGTACAGAGACATCCTAAATGAAAACCTGCTTCAGAGTGTTCCTGACCTCAGACTGGGGCGACGGTTCATCTTCCAGCAGGACAATGACCGAAAGCACACCGCCAAAATATCAATGGAGTGGCTTCACCACAACTCAGTGAATGCCCTTGAGTGGCCCAGCCAGAGCCCAGACCTAAATCCTATTGAACATCTAGTCAGTCAAGTCAAGTATATTTATATAGCGCTTTTCACTATGTAGATTGTGTCAAAGCAGCTTAACATAGTTCTAGTAAAGTCCAGATTTCAGAGTTGAAGTTCACTGTGGTTTAAATTTCACTGCTGAAAGTTCAAACACTGTAGAGCAAATCCACCGAAGCACAGCTCCACAAGTCCCGATCCGAGCAAGCCAGTGGCGAGGAAAAAAAACTTCACCAATTGGGGAAGTGAAGGGAAAAAAAAAACCTCTCTGGAGAGATCTGAAAATGGCTGTACACCGTCGCTTTCCATCCAACCTGATAGAGCTTGAGAGGTACTGCAAAGAGGAATGGGCAAAAATTCCCAAAGACAGGTGTGCCAAGCTTGTGGCATCATATTCAAAAAGACTTGAGGCTGTAATTGCTGCCAAAGCTGCATCAACAAAGTATTAAGCAAAGGCTGTGAATACTTATGTACATGTGATTTTTCAGGTTTTTTATTTTTAATAAATTTGCAACAATTTAAATAAATCTTTTTTCACATTGTCATTATGGGGTATTGTGTGCAGAATTTTGAGGAAATATATTAATTTAATCCATTTTGGAATAAGGCTGTAACATAAAAAAATGTGGAAAAAGTGAAGCGCTATGAATACTTTCCGGATGCACTATATGTCACCAAATTAACATTAGGCACAGTAAGTGAAGCATTGGAGAAATGCTGACGATACAGATACTCTGGGAGGATGGAAACAGCAGAACCAGTATCCACTAGCAGTTTAGTGTATACTGATTTTCCACCCTCACTGTGCAAAGAAACAGCACATATAATATTTAGTTTTTTTCTCATTAGCAGTGGCATTTCAATGCTTAAGACTGTCAACTCAGGCTCAACGACTTCTTGGACATTGCAGGTGGATGCTGAACTACAACAAACTAAAGTTGGTAACACTTTACAATAAGGTCTAATTAGTGAATTTAAGTTATTCTGTTAAAATAAACTGTGATAAACAGACATTTATTAGTTACTATATTATTGTTAGTTAGAAAACAGCTACATTTGAATAGTTATGAACTTATAATGAACAATAAGTTTATAAATAGTCAGAAAATTTTCAAGCAATATGTTGTGCATGTCATAGGCCAGATTAACCTGAAAATATGAATGTGTAAAAATAAAAAGCCGATTTCAGCATGTGGTGAAATTGTTTTTTTTTTTTTAGCAATGCTTGACATTATAGGCTCTATGTTGGCAAATATGACCTCAGAAATTTTGATATTTTTAAACATTCAACAAATTTCTCACTTACTGTCACGGTCACTAAGTTAAGTGCCCAACAGACACACTAGAGGGCACTCTACATATCAGGCAACAGACAGCAAGACCCACTGGTGACAGGGCTTGCTGCTCATTCCACCACTACACTTATGCTGGCATAACCTATACTCCCGCTCATTCATCCAGACCACAGCCTGCTCACAAATTGGCCACCGCCAGTCCAACAAACCACAAGATTGCCGCTGCCAGTTCACTAGAGGGCCACCTCTAGTCTACCAGCGCACAAAGTAGCTGCTGCTAGTTTGCCAGCTCAGTGGTGCCGGGAAGATGGCGCCAGCGAGACACGTTTGTTAAGTCTCTCTGCAAGGCTTTGGCCATTACTTCTTCTAAATGAGAAATTAGATTTTTTTTCCTGGTTTTATACAGTGCTTATCTACTTGGGCACATGAACGTTTAATGAAATAACAAAACCTTAGCATAAGAACATCTAAAAATGAAAGCTAAAATGAGTGGTACAAATGCTAAACAGAAGAAAGGTCTTCAGAAACTTCCTGATCACTTGTATCCTTTGACTTCTAAAACAGCAAGAGGATCGCCGAAAGAACTGGATTTCCTCTCCCTGATACACCGTCAGAAAGCCCTGCACCAAAAAAAACAAAAACTGATCTTTCGCTACAGGAGTTACAAGAAAACATCATCGCCTCGCTTAATAAAAGAGCTGACTCCCTGGAAGAAATGATTAAGACAAATTCAACCTCAATCGAAGACCTGAAGTCATCCCTTCTTTTCATCAATGGAGAAATCGTCGACTTGCAGAAATCTAAAGTTGAACTAACAGCCAAAATCACTGAGCAAGCAAAAGTTATTGTTCAACTGGAAAACAGAATTATGGATGCAGAGCGATACAAACGAAGATGGTGTCTACGTCTGTACGGGATTCCAGAAACAGAAAATGAAAATGTAAGATGTAAGGTAATGGAGATATGCAAAGAAATGATCCCTGAGATGGTGGCTAAGATGAATGAAGCGGTGGATGTAGCTCACAGGCTGGGCAGATCTGTGCCGGGTCGAGCAAAAGTTATAATCATCCTTTTTGCACTGCGAGGGATACGAGTCCAAATTTGTAAATGTGCAAAACATTGCGGTTTCCTGAAAGACCGTAAGTTACGTTTTGGCGAAGATCTAACGAAAGAGGATAAAGCGGCCCGTGCATTGCTGTGGCCCTATGTAAGGAAAGCACGCGACGAAGGGAAAAGGGCATACTTCTTTGGTGCTAAAGCATACATCGAAGGAAAATAAATTATCCCAGAGAAAATGGATACCACTTAAAAAGTGCCTACAATACAAAAAAGGATGACAGATAAACACTTACTTATTGTATAATTTGTTCATTATTACTAGATGGCTACTTGCTTATTTTTGTTCTATCTGCAGGAGGAGAAAAGCAAAGCTTCCTTTATTTTGTTCATTAATTCTTTCTTTTTCTTTTTTTTTTCTGATAGGACTTTTGTTATGTTTTTTTCTTTAAAGATGTTAAAGTTGTGTTCTGTTAATGCCAGAGGTTTAAGAAATTTGGTAAAAAGAAAAGCCTTCTTCCTTTTTTGCAAAGAACTAAAAAGTGATTTAATTCTTATCCAAGAGACTCATTCCTGCCCAGAGGACTTTAAGTTTTGGAAGAATCAGTGGGGAGGTGAAATGTGGTTGGTTCATGGTTCTAATCACTCAGGTGGAGTAGCAATTTTGACACATACCTTTCGTGGAAAATGTTTGTGGAGTAAAAAAGACTCTAAAGGACATTGGTTGATACTGATGATCAAGCTGAATGACTGTAAATTCCTTATTGTAAATGTCTATGGTTATTGCTCAAAAGAGGCAAACAGTTTATTGTTAGGTGAAATTGAGAATTGTGTTAGTTCTACTATGAGTAGTAACCTTGATGTTAAGTTAATTATAGGGGGCGATTTTAATTATGGATAATTGTGTTATGGATAGGTGTTATGGATAGATATCCTTCAAAAGTTAATAATACACCTAACGACCTTGTATGTTTAAGCTACCGTCTTGATTTAATTGATATTTGGAGGAAAAAGAATACCTCAACTAAACAATTTACTTGGAGCAACAAAAACTTTACATTACAATCCTGCATTGACCTCTGGTTGATTTCGACAGGTTACTTTAGATACGTATATAATGCCGGCAGCCTTTACTGACCACAAAGTTATTAGTATTCAGATAGCTTTATCAGGAAATAAGGAGGGTATTGGAAACTAATAACAATTTATAAAATTTTGATGACTTAAAATCCATAATAGAGAAACTTATTTTTAAACATTGGAAATCTGATGTTGATAGTGGTACGTTTGGCAAACATTGGAAATTATTAAAATTTGAAATAGGTTGTGCTGCTAGAATCAGAATCAGAATCAGAAAGAGCTTTAATGCCAGGTATGTTCACACATACGAGGAATTTGTTTTCGTGACAGAGCTTCTACAGTGCAACATTGCTTCATTGGGAACAACCACAGTATTGTTTACAAAAACAAATGTTTTGAGAAATGGTTCTTAAATTATATATTTTTTATTAGTCAATTATTAGACGACAATGGTACTTTATATTAATTTTCTGAGTTTTCTAAAAAGCTACATTTTGAACCCTCAGTAAAAGAATACAACACAGTAATTAATACCAAACAACCCAATCTCAATAGAAGGGATATCGACAGTTGATCAAAATTCAATAATCGTATGATGCGGTATTTTTTTTAACCATAAAACAATTCCAGCTTCTTCTTTTAAATGGCTGGCCACATATAACATAAATTGGGACGTTACTTGAAATCTTCCACATAAATATTTGCGAACTAACTAACTTTTACTTACTAAGTAAAATAAATGACATATAAAATATTACATAGATGTTATCCTTGTAATAGCTTACTTTAAATATATGCTAGATATTGAAAACAAATGTACTTTTTGTGAGTTGGAAGAAACCATTGTTCATCTTTTTGTGAATGTACTTGTGTGACTTGTCTTTCAGAAAAGACAAATGTTGATATTTGTTTAAATATTTTTGATATAATTTTATTTTATTACAATCTTTTTTATTATAATAGGTAAGTTTTTTTATTCACAAATGTACATTTTTTAAATTGACTACAAGTCATATATTGTGTCTTTAATGGGCATAAAAAACAAAGTCTTTTACAAGTAAAAAAATGGCTTTCAATGTATAACCTCATATAATTTTCCCTCTGGTTTTTATTTTTATTTATTTATTTATTTGTTTATTTATTTATTTATTTATTTATTTATTTATTTATTTATTTATTTATGTCCTTCTTTCTTTCTTCTTTAAAATGTATTATGCAGATTGTAACATCTAAATTTTTTCTAATCTTCCAATTTTCTGCAATCTATTGTTAACTGTTTTTGAAACCAAAAAAAAAAAAAAAAAAAGTTCGCCAGCTCACATGTTGGTCACATAGCTTCCTGTCCCAATAGACCTTTTTCACATGATGTCACGCGGTGTCCAGTTTCACTCCAGGCAGTGTATTGATACTTCTGCCTTCACAGAACTCCCCATTGAGAACTCACCCAGTCAGCTGTATATTTACTACAAATATGGTTAGATGATGACTACGGCTGTTTTCTGCATTCAAGGTGAGACATCTAAAAAAAAAACTTACAGATCAGCCAGATTTCTATTTAAACTAAGAAAATGGGACTTTAAATGGTGTGTGTTGCTGTCTTTACTGCAGATGAAGTTGGTATGTACTTGTCAACATTTGTCAAATGAAGATTTCCGATATTTACATGGGTGCTAATGTAACGGAGTTGAAAAGATTATATAATTAAATTAATCAGATTGAATTCAGTGAAATTAGGCTTTATACATAATATGGTGTATAAGTGCCCCTTGTGGTTGATATATTGCAGGATTTTTTGTATTTTGCCCTTTGCGCTTACCGAAGATTTACAGAAAGCGGTATGGCTGTTAGAGAGGTAATCGCATCTCGTTGCTCTCTCTTGTAAACAGTTAAAAAAAGTGTAATATAAACAATTTTATATAATTTCAGTCATCAAAATAGATATGTATGTTGTGTGAATAATACTTTAGTACATGTTTTGTATTCCTAATGTTTATTTTGGAACGATTGAGATGATTTGTGTTTTGCTAACTGAAACGACATTTCATATTTGTATGCAAGATCCCAACGAGAGTTTTTTGTATTTTTCCCTTTTAGAGAGCTGATTGTAAATCCTGGACTATTTCCTGCATTAAGTATTTTTGTTTTATCTCAGGTATGTTGTTTATTATTTTTATGTGTTATGTTTTTGAATTTAAGAAAATGTTTGCACATATTTACACAGAAAGCAATATGACTGTTAGAGAAAGAGCTGAATGTAAGTCCTGGACTAATTCCCGCATAAAGTATTTTTGTTTTATCTCAGATGGAGAAAATAAATCTGAAGTTGATTATAATGGTGGATGGCCTCTTCATTGAATGCAAGATTTGAATGATTATGGACGGGTGTGTTGCTGATGGGACACCCATTACACAGAATTTTTTTTTATGTAAATTTATTTTTATAATTTTTTTGTGTCCTGAAGAATAAGTAATAAATAAAACTTTGGGCGTTCTACTGTGGTTGTTTACAGTGGACAGCTGATTCACAAACACATTCATATTATTCACATTCTACTGCTCAGTTCTCTGCATTTTTTCTATATAGGTATTTTATTCATGAACATAAAACATTTATGTCTACTTAATATTCAAATTATATGAAATAGAATAACAATAGCCGCATTTCCATTGTCGTGCCTAAAGCGAGCGTGCCAGGGTGAGCCAGGGCCAGTTGCGTTTCCACAGTCACTTCCGGGGGCCTGATCGGCCGGCCCACCAAATACCTTTGGCCAAAGTGGGCCAGCTGGGGCTTTGGGGCAGAGTGAAAACATTTGCCCGAGTCTGGTAAATATGGTGTGCCGCCATTACACTAGTTTTCCGATCACGCATGAGTACATGTGCCAAAAAAATTTAAAATAAATAAGGGAAAGAAAAAACATAGCTACTGTTCAGTTTAAGATTACACCGTATATAGGTCTTTTTTGCTTAAAATCGCCCTTAAAATGTTTCTCTTTTAAATTTAAGGATGTTGCATAAGATAATAGTTTTAATTTAATAAGTGTTTTTGCAGCGTCCTCTTTAATGTTTCAATAACACATAATCTTTACACCACATTTGTTGAATTTTCCCATTGTCCCCCGTGTTTTGGTCAGAGGCTTCAAATAAGTTAAATCAATTTAATGAATGAAATGGATGAAGCATTACAGAGCTCTGGGCTGCGAAGCTAAACCTCTACACACTGAGTCTTATGCTCGGGTGTTCGGCCGCTGCTCACTAAACTAAACAGCCTTCTATTTATCGTCGGTTTGCGTCAGCCCCTCCCGGGGCACTTCATCTGTTCTTTCAGACAATGGCAGAAAACCTATCACCAGATGTCAGGCTGAACAGCTCTCAACAGGTTTCTCTGGCCGTTTGGGAAATGCTGCTACTCTGCACAGAAATATTCTTCTATCACGCACACTGGTTATCAGTCACATGAAGCCACAGCTGTTATGAAACAAGGATATATGAGGTTAAGCACACAAACATAAGTTCATATATTTGATTAAAACAGGATTAAACTATTAATGCATAAAACAAAGTTAAAAAAACATAATAATTTCCTTACATAAAAGACACAGCTGCCAGTAACTTTCAGTTGTCGAGAATTTTTCTCAAGTTTAAAAGGAGTGTTTGTGCATGAAATGTGTGCGTTTAGATGCATGTATGTGTGTGACAGACCGGGCGAAAGATCACTCGCTTCACAGCTCTGCCACCCAGGTATCCAAAATGTTGTGGCCCATAATCGGCCCGAATCTGGCAAACCAGAAAAATTAACTCCGCATCCGGTTGCCTGGCACACACCCGAGTCACACGACACTCAGCCGCATCTGGCCTGATTCCGCTGGCTACCTGGGTGGCTGAATTTATTTATTTATTTTGGAGATGATACAAAATATGAATACAACAGGAAGACATAAAGCTTTACAAATTACGTAATAACTTTTGTAGGCCCAACAGTAGTGTCATTTTAGATCTAGATAAAATAGCTTAAGCTATATTGAAATCATTAAAAAAATTACAAATATCAGATATAATTAAAAAAAACCATGAAATATACCAATATAAAACAAACAAAAGCTATAACAGTTTAAGTATTTATATTACAAATAAATTAAAGCGTTTTAAGTTTTTGAACTTTCATTTTACAAAGGCCTATCTGAAAAAAAGATTTGATATATTTTCTAAAAACAATAAACAACTGAGGAAATTTGAAATATTATTTATAAAGTATTTGGATACGATGATATTAATCAAATCGTGCAAACAGAGCATTTTTTGGGTGAGTGAAACCATTCCTGAAACACTTTTTCAGGAAAAAGTAAAACACTTAAGTAAAGGAAAACGATTTCCTTTACTTAAGATAACCAAATAATATGCTACAGCCTTAAATTATTCTCTTAACCTTTTAGCCAGCACTCACTTTTGGGGATTTACACCTACCTAACTTTAAATAGTAACAGTTCTTGACCCCAGTGAGCTACTGTGTTCAATATTTGTTTTTACATATACAAACACAGGAAAACATTAATGTAATAACCTAGAAGATAACCTGAAGATATCATGCAAAACAAGATTTCTGTAAAAAGTTTTCCGAGGCTATATCGGTGTCCTTCGTCAGAGGCACTTTCTCAAAAATGACCTTCCCAAACTAAAACAGTTGCTGAATAATTTGCTGAATCATTCACAGTTCATGTATCTTTGGAAAGAAGACACTTTGGGCTTTACTATCCATCATCTAGAGTTTATAATACTCAAAACAAAAAAAAAGTTATAGATGCTTAAGAAATATTAAACGCACTAAACATTGTATTATTTAATAAACAAATATATGAAAATAGTCCTAGAGCAATACAAAAAAGTAATAGGTCAAATGCCACACATCTCCTGAGTATGTTTTGAATTTAAAGGCAATATCATGCAAAATGAAATTTCTGGAATTATTTTTCTGAGACAATGTCTTGTGATTTTCTCCCTCTCCTTGTTTGTGGAGAAGCAGTCTCCATTTTAGTACAGGGTACCCTGTGCCATTTTAGTACAGGGTAGTGCTCCTTTGAAATGAATGTGGGACCAAGGTGCAGTGGAGGACTGGCCATCCAGAGCCAGAAATATATACACATATATACATATATCTATGATCGGGAGTTTTCCCGGTGGTCAGTATGCAAATATTTTTTTAAATTACAAAAATTATAATTTCACATCACTTTTCTACATCGATGGACAAGTGATTGCACGGGCATTGCGGACAAAGAGCGTGTGTTTGTGTGCATAGAAATGTATTATCCTCTCTCCCTGTTAAATTTGATCTAATCCGTGTCCTGAAACACCCTCTCTCCTGCTTTCACTTCTCATTCTAACGGAGGGAGCGATTCATTTGTGAGTGAATCTCTGTTATGAACGACTCGTTCACTCAGCCGACAATAAAAGTTTCTGGCACTGCAGCATCTTGTTGTCATATTTCATTTACATTGTTTGCTGATTTTATTCAACAAAACTAGCATAAGCCTAGTATTTAGTGCGAGTTGGTGCTACTTTGCCTTATGGTTAATGCAGAAAGAAATCGTATTATCATCAATATGTTTAGCGCAAAAGTTCGTAACGTACAAAAACGTAAAAAAAAAAAAAAATCTTACCTATGAAATGTTCTGCCTTTGTGCTTTGTTTTCTTTGTTTGCTCGTTAGCGCTGAAGTCCAGCATCTTCACATTGGCTTTAGTCTTGTCTAGTGTGGTTGAATGACTTTTGTCCTGAGAGCAATGTACAAGTGTGGCAGCGCTATTGACACATGCTCAGGGTCCGTATGCGATATCTTGTGTATATATCTATGAGTATAACCAATGTTATGTTTGGGAGATGCTGTTATCTGATTGGGTGAATAAAAGGGTGGGGTTTTTGCGCCTCCAATCGGGAGTGACGAGAGGGCGGGAGAAGAGAGAGAACAGATGAGAGAGAAAAAGAAACACGCAGTGCGTCAGTGTCACACCCGTTGCTCCTTCTCCTAGTCCCAATCACCGCTTTCACTCACCATCCACCACGCACCACACCCGTGAACCCTCACCTGATTACTAATCACCCGCACCTGCACCTGCAATCACCACACACCATAAATACTCACCTCACTCACTCAGTCAGCGGCTGGAATCAAAGACGCATCTTCCCCCTCATCTTCTCTTCTGTCTTCTTCTACGCTCTTCTATGGATGTGCTCCTCCTGTGAATGCCAATGCACCGATTCAAGGGAAGTGACTGTTCTTATGTTGGCAATAGCCTTTGAACTGAACTGTGCTGCTGAACTGTGTTTGTGTGAGATCGCTCACCTTCTTTCACACCATTCGCCTACTTCACCTAACTACTATTGTGCATATCACTTGAATAAACACCCTTGAAGTTTACACTTCCTTGTGTGACTGTGACAGGATTACAGCCCCGCAAATTACTACGGCGAATGGAGACTAACGCTGCTCTGACCGGAGTCGCTCCGGACCCATTCGCCAGCATGGTAAACTCTCTCCGGCAAACCCTACCAGCCACCCCACTGAACGCCGGCACTAACCCCTCTTTCCATACGAGCACGCCCCTCGCTCGACCGATGAACTACTCCGGCGAGCCGAGTACCTGTAATGGGTTTCTACTGCAATGCTCGCTCTATGTTGAGGCTAACAATCACCAATTTCCCAACGAACTCTCAAAAGTTGCTTTCATGATCTCCCTTCTTACAGGACGAGCCCTCCAATGGACGGATGCTCTCTGGAATGCCTGCAGCCCGGTGGTGGCCACCTATCAAACCTTCATTGACCACTTCAAAGAGGTGTTTGCAGTTTCACTTACCCCTTTGTCCGTGCATGATGAACTACACACTGTAGCATCTCCATCACAAGGTAACGTCTCCATCCATGACTCCATCCATGACTACACGCTGCAATTCCGAGCACTCGCCGCCAGTAGCGGCTGGAACCACATGGCCCTCCTAGCAGCCTATCGTAGAGGTTTAAAACCTAGCACTAGTAAGCACATGGTCATCTATGAGGACAACGCCAACCTAGAAACCTTTATCAAGTAAGCCATCAGTATTTTACAACACCTCTCAGCCTGTACCATCCCACCATGTTCTGATCATGTTCCCACTCCCAGCTCTCCTTCACCACCAAATCATGGCAAAGACGAACCCATGATTACCGATTCCTATCGTCTCGAAACTTCTGAACGACAACGCTGAATCAGAAACAAACTCTGTTTGTATTGTGGGGAAGCATCTCACCTCATCTCCGCCTGTCCAGTTCGTCCGCCTCGCCTAATGGTGAGTAAAGTCACTCTAACCCCTACCGTTTCTCACATTCCTGACCTGAAAGCACAACTAATTATTGATTCTAACTCTTACCCCATACATGTACTGGTGGATTCTGGAGCGGCTGGAAACTTCATCTCATCTCATTTCCTTACCAACCATAATATCCCCTCCGTGAGTAGCGAAACCCTCTACAAAATCACCACCATCCAAAACTCACCATTAGGCGATGGCAAAATATCGCGGAGGACCCAGGAAGTCACCATTCTCTCGCCGCTGAATCACCGTGAAAAATTAATTCTATTGGTCTTACCCCGTGTGAATGTGGACGTCATTCTTGGCAGACCCTGGCTTGCACAGCACCAACCCAAGATTGAGTGGAACACCAGAGAGATCTTGGAATGGAGCACTGCATGCAAACACCACGGTCATCTCACTCCCCCTGCTGGTCATGATCCAAACCTGAATTCCCTTGACGTTCACACCACCACCATAGAAAGTGCTGTCAGCCCCACACCTGTCAATATCCCGGCCTGTCAATATACACTCCCTTCCTAGACGTCTTCAGTAAGGAACGGGCCACCCAGTTACCCCCACATCAGTCCTGGGATTGTAGTATCGACCTGCTTCCAGATGCTAAGCTGCCCCATGGAAGAATTTACCCTCTCTCTCATCCTGAACACATCGCCATGGAGAAGTACATCAAGTAAGCTCTCCATCAGTAGTTCATCAGACCTTTCACATCCCCGGCTGCTTCCAGCTTCTTCTATGTCGGGAAGAAAGATCGGGAAGTGTAAACTTCAAGGGTGTTTATTCAAGTGATATGCACAATAGTAGTTAGGTGAAGTAGGCGAATGGTGTGAAAGAAGGTGAGCGATCTCACACACACACACAGTTCAGCAGCACAGTTCGGTTCAAAGGCTATTGCCAACATAAGAACAGTCACTTCCCTTTAATCGGTGCATTAGCATTCACAGGAGGAGCACATCCATGAAAGAGCGTATTAGAAGACAGAAGAGAAGACGAGGGGGACCATGCATCTTTGATTCCAGCCGCTGACTGAGTGAGTGAGGTGAGTATTTATGGTGTGTGGTGATTGCAGGTGCAGGTGCGGATGATTAGTAATCAGGTGAGGGTTCACGGGTGTGGTGCGTGGTGGATGGTGAGTGAGAGCGGTGATTGGGACTAGGAGAAGGAGCAGCGGGTGTGACAGTCAGAGACAGGGAAGTTTTTTGGATTTTAGACTATAAAATCTGTTATATTCCCATTAAGTTTATATTCAGTGTGTTTAGCAACGCAAACACCTTGCTATAAAGACACTGAAAGGAGATCTGACTCGATGAGTGAGTGAGTGAGTGACCGTTTGCATTGTATTTTGTGTAAGGAAAGTTTATCACTCACTTCACTCATTAAAATTTGCTTCGATACCCTTACAAACTGAAGATTGTGAACTTGATAACGAACTTGCTTGAGGCATCATGGTGAGACGAACCACAACAGACTTTTGTGAGTGTCGCGGGCTCAACCAGTCTGCGAGCAACGCTGGACAGCGAGTTTGGCATTGGATGGTATCAGATTACACCTGTGTGAGCATCATTCACTCATTGGATAATTGAGGTACCTTTATTTTGTTTGCTCAGCTGAGTGAAGGGGCCATTTGTTTGTTTGTTTTTGGGCCACAACGATCTCAAGCTGCACATCAGGCATGCAAGGGGGTGGGAGTTGTGTGTGTTTGTATGCGTGAGAGTGCGTGTGTGTGGATCCACATAGTCATTAAAGTGACTTGTCTAAGTTTTTTTTTTTCCCATATTCTTTGTCATTATAATTTTATTTAATTTGTATTTTTGAAGTCTAGAAACTGGAGCGTTATAATCTATTGTTTCTTCAGTTGTGTTCGGTTTAAAGCAGAATATTTGCTATTTGATAGATAGTTAGCTTTAGGGAAAGAGAACATTTGATTTCTAATCACATAAGAAAAAAGCTGATAAGAATTACTTTTTTAGTTTACCAATAGGAGAAACACCTTGGTTTATTTTCATATTTTGTGTATTTTTGTATTCCTTAATTTATTTTTGTCTTTTTGTGCTGCATCTGAGCATAAAATATAAACATTGGATGTAAACAATACACTTTTATTTTATTTTTTCTAAATTACTGTTATTTTTTTAAAGTTATTTTATTTATTTGATATCATTTGAATACACTTTTATAGTTACTCACTTTGGTTTGTGGGTCCTTAGTTTGTCTCTTTTGTTGGTATTAGAGTGATTAGTTGGTGCGTTACATAACCAAAATCAGTCTTAATTAAAAGTGTTCAGGTTAGTCCGACGACAGTACTTTATATAAAAGTAATATTTTGAACTCAGGCCCTTTTATCAGGTTCTGTTTATCTGGAGTCCAGAGGTAAAAGGAAAAAGGGTTACATAAAATGGAGGCACCGCTGGGATCCACTGTCCTCGGATAAATCTGTAAATGAAGAGAGAAAACATTAGGTGCTGTAAGAAAAATATAGGATGGCTGATAAAAGGCAACAAATGTCACCTGAGCTTCACAGGTGGTGTGAATCAGAGAAAATTAATCCACAGCGTGTCATTTTACTTCTTAGGGTACCCTCTGATACAGATGTTGCTGTTATAGAAGACACCATGCAGACCATTACGATTTTTGGTAGGCTCGTGCTACCAAAGAAGATGTGACACCAGACACAATCCAAGTATTGTGTGAGTGTCATGAAAAAATTTGTGCTTCACAGGTTCCTTCTGAAGTGTTGTCATCATCTGGAGGGGCCTGGAAAATTCTGGTTGCCCTAGATGAAGAACCTGTTGTTGATGTTTTTCAAGAGAAATTGGTTCAGTTCCTGTCTCAAGAGGGGAAATCCATGAGTGATTTACAAGGTGTGGTTAATCCTCTCTTGTCAGGTATGACTTCCCCTGAGAATATCATTAGGGCTATAGGGGATCTACTAGAGAAAAACTTAAAACCGCCAGTGATGGCCAAGCCTATCGATGTTTGCGGATCTTTTCAGGAACAGTCCCCACACCTGTTGGTGAAGAAAGTAGTGAGAACTGTCTGGAACAAGCTAAACTAATGGCAACAGAGTGTGAGTGTTCAGCTAAGGAAAAATGAAAGCGGATAGTTGAAAGTCTTAAGGGCCCCACTTTAGAGCTTGTGAAGGCTGTTAGAGAAGATAACTCTGAAGCTATGGCACAAGAGTATCTTGAGGCATTGAAGAGTGCCTTTAGTACCTCAGAGTCAGGAGAAGATTTATATTTCGCATTCCGGTTGCTCCGACAAGAGCCTGGTGAGACCCTATCTGATTTTCTGCGTCAACTTGAACGATCACTTACCTTGGTGGTAAAATGAGGAGGGTTGATACCCCAATGAGCTGACAGAGCCCGAATTGAGCAACTGTTGAGGGGTGCGGTGGAGTCCGATATAACGATGTTAAAATTGCGGCTACGGGAAAAGAAAGACAATCCACCTACTTCTGAAGCTCTTAAATGAAATTATGGAAGAGGAAGAGACGGAGGCCATTAGACGTAGATTCACAGTTAATGTGAGGGAGGCCGACAGGCATACTGCTCCAAAATGTAGATCAACAGAAAATCATGTTCGTCGTTTTCTCCTTGACTTCAGGGGTTAGTGGGACTTGCCAGTATCCTTTAGTTAAATCTAGCCATGAGATAAAGCGGGCACTACCGAGTCTGTCCAGGAGCTCGTCCACTCGAGGCATTGGGTACCCGTCAAAGCTAGATGTTTCATTGAATTTTCTGAAATCATTACAGAAGCGGAGGGTGCCATCCGGCTTCGGTACCATCACCACTAGGCTGGACCATGGGCTACGGGATGGTTCTATTAGCCCCAATTTCACCATCTTCTTCACTTCATTCTGAATAGCCAGCCGGCGAGCTTCTGGTACTTGATAGAGCATCTGCTAAACTACGACTCCAGGAGGTGTTATTATGTCGTGGTGGATGACCGATGTCCGCCCGGGGTGTACACTGAACACATCCTTGAACTGACTGACCAGGGTTTGTAGCTCTGTCTTCTGTGAGGAGGACAGTTGTTCCCCAATGTGGATGATGGGTCCTCCCTCATCCACGGAGGCGGCCAGCTGTTCTGGTGGTGGTATCCAGCGCTTCAACAGATTTATGTGGTACAACTCTTTCTCCTGTCTTCGTCCCGGCTGACACACTCAGTAGTTGACTGGCCCTACCCGCTCGATGATCAGGTAAGGCCCTTTCCAGGTGGCCAGGAACTTGGAGGTTGTTGTTGGGACCAAGACAAGCACCTTATCGCCGGGATGAGAGAGAGATGTTCCTTCACCTGAGACATTACTCAGTCAATCCGCTGTCTCATATCCCGTACATGCTCTATCATCATCCGGTGTGGGGCTGGGTCCTGTTCTCATGCTTGTCGGGCCACATCAAAGAGACCGCGGGGCTGGTGGCTGAACATGAGTTCAAATGGGGTGAAGCCAGTAGAGGCTTTGGGCACTTCATGGATCCAAACAGCATGTATGGGATCATGAGGTCCCAGTCAAACCCCGTCCTCTGCCACCACTCGAGGGAGCATCCTCTTCAGTGTTTGGTTGAAGCGGTGCACTAAGCCGTCTGTTTGTGGCTGGTAAACTGATGTCTGTATTTGTTTTACCTTGAGTAGGTGGCAGAGGTCTGCCATCAGCCGGGAAATGAAGCCAGGGTACCCTGGTCAGTCAGAATCTCCGAGGGGATGCCCATCCGGCTACTGAGAAGAAAGAGTTCCTTTGTTATCGCCTTCGATGTTGCTTTTCTCAAGGGCACCGCCTCGGGGTAGCGTGTAGCATAATCTATGATGACTAGGATGTGCTTGTGTCCCAGAGTGAACTATGGCAGAGGCCCCACCAAATCCAGTCTAATTTGGTCGAAGGGTACCTCGATGATTAGTAGAGGGCTGGGGGGAGGTCGGTTTGGTGATGTCTTTTGGTAGACCGGGCATGCCTGGCAGTACCGCTTTACATCTGCCTCCAATCCTGCTGTGCGGGCACATATCTGGTATCACCATGTGCACATGTAATGGGTATTTTTGATTTACTTCTGGGTTTGGTTGGTATGATACCAGGCTGGATTAAGGTTATTGCACTCCCAGTGTCAAGTGTGGCCAGCAGGGGGTTTTCATTCAGCATAATTTTTTATGTTGGAGCATCAGGGGGAGCTGTGCTATGTACAATGCAGCCAGCCAGCCAGGCGTATGCCGCTGGATCGGTTGGCATGGGCTTGTCCGCTAGGCTCAGGACCACAGGTCTGGTGTCTGGTCATGTGGTACCCTCCGCTAGTCACCAGTAGTGTGTCACCCTCCGGGGCTGCGCGGCCGCTCTCTCTCCTCTATCCCGGGCGAGGTTCGCTTCCGCCAGCTCTACCGCTTCCACTAAGGTTGCCAAGCTTGTTGGATTTTTCATACTAACCAGCCCCCGGAGCCGCTGTGAAAGCGCTCGCAGCAATTTCTCAATGACCACTCTCTCTGCAACTTGAGTAGCGCTGGGATTGTCACCAAGGAGCCACAGATGGGCTAGACGGGTGAGGTGGGCTGCTTGCAACTGCACGGGGGAGCCATCGTCATATGAGGTGTTGAACTGTTGTGCAGCGCTTGCTGGCAATAGTCCCACTTGGGCTAAAATTTCTCTCTTTAAAGCCTCATAATCATCATTTTTGGGAGCCTCCGGAGCGAAATAAGCCCGCTGTGACTCCCCGGATAAAAAGAGCTATTATTTAATTTTAAAGAATGACAAGTCAACTGAATGATGTCTGGCTGAAACGTTCAGGTAAAATGATAAAACAGCATGGGCATTGCTTTAGCCCCCCTATATTTATATTCAGCCCCCCTAAAAGTTTTGCGATTAGCTCATGAATGGTTCACTACTAAATCATTGCCTCAGTGCCCTTTAAATTTGGTATGAAAACGGCAGCAGGCTTCCGCTCCTCCATTTTTAACTCATTTTTCATTTAATAAGCAAGCCACAGCTGTGCAGAGCGAGAGGACAAGGTGTGTGCTTATCGATAGATTGTTATAATATCTGCATATTTGCAGTTCTTTGCTACAGAAACACTTGTATCACTTGTACCCCAATGGGTACAAGGGGTCATGGAGGAGAAATCAGGTTTTCCATCTACAGTTTCCTCTGCGCTCACCTCATCATCACAGCTGTTTCCCTCCAGCTAAAATGCAACTCTTAACGAACATTTTGCTATGTTTATTTCAAAATTAACTATGAATATAAAACACAGTACAGTGCATGTGGCATGAACTGTATCATACATTTATGCACAGGATTAACTTAAACACAGTGACAGAACCACTCAGCGAATGTACTCATTTTAACTGCATATCAGAGTGAAACATCATGTGATGTATCGTATAAAAAAATATTTCCTATTATGACTTATATTATGATAGGGAAATATGTAAACTAGCCTGTACATTTTTAAAAATATGTTTCTACTCATGCCATTTTGAATTAAAGTGGCAGTTTTATTTATTTAATACATGGAAAAAATTTACTGGAGTATAGAAAATGATTTGTCCTACAGTAAACAGGTATGTTGAGCCTATTTGTCTTATTCGGAACTCAAATGGTAATATTTGAGCATGCAATACAGGAATGGTCTATGCAGTTCTATGCAATTGTGGAATACTGCTAGGTACTAGTTCAGTGTACAGCCCCACGATATTAGATATAACGTTTTTAAGTGTATTAATTTAAAATCCTTACTTAAAAATGTGCGTATATATATATATATATATATATATATATATATATATATATATATATATATATCATTCATTCATTCATTCATTCATTTTCAACCGCTTTTCCGGGGCCGGGTCGCGACTTCCCTCTCCCCAGACACTTCCTCCAGCTCCTCCGGGGGGATACCGAGGCGTTCCCAGGCCAGCCGAGAGACATAGTCCCTCCAGCGTGTCCTGGGTCTTCCCCGAGGCCTCCTCCCGGTGGGACATGCCTGGAACACCTCCCTAGGTAGGCGTCCAGGAGGCATCCGAAACAGATGCCCGAGCCACCTCAGCTGACTTCTCTCGATGTGGAGGAGCAGCGGCTCTACTCCGAGCTTCTCCCGGGTGACAGAGCTCCTCACCCTATCTATAAGGGTGCGCCCTGCCACCCTTCGAAGGAAACTCATTTCGGCCGCTTGTATCCGAGATCTTGTCCTTTCGGTCATGACCCAAAGCTCATGACCATAGGTGAGAGTAGGAACGTAGATTGACCGGTAAATCGAGAGCTTCGCCTTTCGGCTCAGCTCCTTCTTTACCACAACGGACCGGTACATCGACCGCATTACTGCGGCCGCTGCACCAATCCGCCTGTCAATCTCACGTTCCATCCTTCCCTCACTCGTGAACAAAACCCCAAGATACTTGAACTCCTCCACCTGGGGTAAGGACTTTTCTCCAACCTGGAGATGGCAAACCACCTTTTTCCGGTGGAGCACCATGGCCTCGGACTTGGAGGTGCTGATTCTCATCCCAGCCGCGCCACACTCGGCAGCAAACCGCTCCAGTGCATGCTGAAGGTCCATGTTCGATGCAGCCAACAGAACAACATCGTCTGCGAATAACAGAGATGAAATCCTGTAGCCCCCGAACCGGACCCCCTCCAGCCCAAGGCTGCGCCTTGAAATTCTGTCCATATAAATTATGAACAGAATTGGTGACAAAGGGCAGCCCTGCCGGAGTCCAACATGCACTGGAAACAAGTCTGACTTATTGCCTGCAATGCGAACCAAACTCCTACTCTGTACATACAGGGATGAGACATCCCTTAACAGAGCGCCTCTGACCCCATACTCCCAGAGCACCCTCCACAGAATGCCACGAGGGACACGGTCGAATGCCTTCTCCAAGTCCACAAAACACATGTGGACTGGTTGGGCATACTCCCATGAACCCTCGAGCACCCTGGTGAGGGTATAGAGCTGGTCCAGTGTACCACGCCCCGGGCGAAAACCGCATTGTTCCTCCTGGATCCTAGGTTCAACCATCGGCCGGATCCTCCTCTCCAGTACCCTGGCATAGACTTTCCCAGGGAGGCTGAGGAGTGTGATCCCCCTATAGTTGGAGCACACCCTCCGGTCCCCCTTCTTAAAAATGGGAACCACCACCCCAGTTGCCCAGTCCAGAGGTACTGTCCCCAACCTCCATGCGATATTGTAGAGACGTGTCAGCCAAGACAGCCCTACAACATCCAGAGACCTAAGATACACAGGGTGAATCTCATCCACCCCGGCTGCTTTGCCACTGCGGAGCTTGCAAACTACCTCAGTGACCTCAGCTTGGGTGATGGGCGAGTCCACCCCTGCATCCCCAGTCTCTGCTTCCTCAATGAAAGACATGTCGGTGGGGTTAAGGAGATCCTCAAAGTATTCCTTCCACCGTCCGACAACATCCCCAGTCGAGGTCAACAGCTCCCCACTTCCACTGTAAACAGTGTTGATGTGGAGCTGCTTTCCCCTCCTGAGGCGCCGAACGGTTTGCCAGAATCTCTTTGGGGCCGACCGATAGTCTTCCTCCATGGTCTCCCCGAACTCTTCCCAGGCCCGAGTTTTTGCTTCCGCAACCGCCCGGGCTGCAGCACGCTTGGTCTGTCGGTACCCATCAGCTGCCTCGGGCGTCCTGCAAGTCAACCAAGCCCTGTAGGACTCCTTCTTCAGCTTGACGGCATCCCTTACTTCCGGTGTCCACCACCGGGTTCGTGGATTGCCGCCCTGACAAGCACCACAGACCTTACGGCCACAGCTCCTCACGGCCGCGTCAGCAATGGAGTCGGAGAACATGGACCACTCGGTCTCAATGTCACCAGCCTCCCTCGGGATCTGGTCAAAGCTCTTCCGGAGGTGAGAGTTGAAAATCCCTCTGACTTGAGGTTCAGCCAGACGTTCCCAGAGGACCCTCACAATACGCTTGGGCCTGCCAGGTCTGTCCAGCTTTCCCCCCTCCCAGCGGATCCAACTCACCACCAGGTGGTGATCAGTTGACAGCTCTGCCCCTCTCTTTACCCGAGTGTCCAAGACATACGGTCGGAGATCAGATGATACAACCACAAAGTCGATCATTGACCTCCGCCCTAGGGTGTCCTGGTGCCATGTGCACTGATGGACACCCTTATGCTCGAACATGGTGTTCGTTATGGACAAACTGTGATTAGCACAGAAGTCCAATAACAAAACACCACTCGGATTCAGATCAGGGAGGCCGTTCCTCCCAATCACGCCTCTCCAGGTATCACTGTCATTGCCCACGTGGGCATTGAAGTCCCCCAGTAGAACAACGGAGTCCTCAGTCTGAGCACCTTCCAGCACCCCTCCCAAGGACTCCAAGAAGGCCGGGTACTCTACACTGGTGTTTGGCCCGTAGGCACAAACCACAGTGAGAGACCTATCCCTGACCCGAAGGCGCAGGGAGGCGACCCTCTCGTTCACCGGGGAAAACTCCAACACATGGCGGCTAAGTTGGGGAGCTATAAGCAAGCCCACACCAGCCCGCCGCCTCTCACTGTGAGCAACTCCAGAGTAGAAGAAAGTCCAGCCCTTCTCAAGAAGTTGAGTTCCAGAGCCCCAGTTGTGCGTGGAGGTGAGCCCAACTATCTCTAGTCGGTACCGTTCCACCTCCCGCACAAGCTCGGGCTCCTTCCCTCCCAGTGAGGTGACATTCCATGTCCCAAGAGCCAGTTTCTGTGCCTGACGATCGGGTTGACGTGGTCCCAACCTTCGACCACCACCCGTTCCACAATGCACCGGCCCCTTACGGCTCCCCCTGCAGGTGGTGGGCCTGCAGGAGGATGGTCCCACGTCGCTCCTTCGGGCTGAGCCCGGCCGGGTTCCGTGGGAAAAAACCCGGCCACCAGGCGCTCGCATACGAGCCCCAACCCCAGGCCTGGCTCCAGGGTGGGGCCCCGGCTGCGCCATACCGGGCGACGTCACGGTCCTCGATGTTACTTTACTCATAAGGGGTTTTTGTAACAGTATTAGGATCACAGCAGGAACCCTGCTGACTTCTCCCTCTTCCATTGGGCACCCTGACTGGCACTTCACTGGACCCCTTTGAACACAGAATTCACCACCCTGCACATCCCAGCGCACCTTTTCCTTGCTCCACTCCCTAAATAAACACTGTCTCTCTGTGTCTGTGTAATCTCTCACCTGCGACTATATATATATATTACACATTTTTCTTTGTTGAAGAAGCTGTTTTTCTATGTTGCACAGAACCTATGAAGTTAACTTATTAGCTAAATTATTTTCTTTTTAAATGAATAGTTCACTCAAAAAAATGAAAATTGTCATAATTTACTCAACCTTTATTTGTTCCACACTGGTTTGTCTTTTTTTCTTCTGTTGAACACAAAGAAAGATAAGAGCCGCCACCTGAGTCCGACAAATGGTGGCCAGAGCTGCCACCTGAGTCCCACAAATGGTGGCCAGAGCTGCCACCTAAGTCCCACGAATGGCTACCAGAGCTGTGTGACTTCCCAGTGCTGCCAGAGCGGTGTGACTTTCCAGTGCCGATTGAGCCATGTGACCTACCTGAACCTCCAGACCCAGTGGGGTTTTCTCACCCACCAGTGTTTCCTGACACAGAGCCTTTTGACCCACTGGGGATGTTTGACCCGCCAGTGCCTCCTGACCCACTGGGGTTGTCTGACCTCCCAGATTCTCCTGACCCACTGTGGTTGTCTAAACTTCCAGTGCCTCCTGACCCACAGGGCTCTAGGCCTGCCTCAGCTCCACACCCCAGGCCCTCCTCAGCTCCGTGCTTCAGGCCCTCGGAAGCTCCATGCTCCAGGCCCTCTTTCTCTCCCCCCCGTTCCTCCTCCACTCCTTCTCCCTCTTGAACTGTTCATGGAGCACCTGGAAGCCGCTCCTTGTGGAGGGACTATGTCACGGTCACCAAGTTGAGTGCCCACCAGACACACTAGAAGGCACTCTACACATCACATCTGGCACTGAACCAGACTACACATCCCATAATCCTCAGCACCTCAGACCTGATGTTCATTAACTTCATACACACAAGCTCCACACACACATTTACACACACACACAAAAACACTCAGCTGAAGATGATTTACACTGATTACACACGCAATATTTAGAACACTTTCACACATACACACATGTCAGTGCAAAGTCTTGTTTCCCTGTAGTGAGAATTACGTAAGCGTTTTCCAGTATTGTCTATCCATGTTTTTGACTCTTAATTGTTTTTACTGTTTTTGTTTGTTTTGCCTGCTGCCTCAACCCCTTCACCTGTTATACTGATTACTCTCTGGATTATTTATATGCTACCGTCTGCTCCTGTAATGAACTTTGCCTGCCTGTCTACTCTTAATAAAAGCTGGGTTTGGATCCAATTCTTGTTGTCCACCACAATCATTACACTTACACTGGAGTGTTCTCAGGGAATGGGATGACAAAGGATAATTTGTACTGGAGACAATACTACATAGACAAACAAAACAAAAGTGAGAAAGGTAGTATTTAAAAGTATTTAAGGTACAATAAAAACATTTACAAAATAAATGCAATGTCTCTTATGGTTCTGTCAGTGGGCCTGTCTTGAATTCTCTGCCGGACAGATCACTGATTGTTAATTGATCCTGCAGGACAAATTTAACCTTTTTGTAAACTATAATACTAACAAACACACTTTTACAGGAGCAGTTTAAAAATATATATTTGACATTTTGGTTAGACTTTAACCACTAAATGCATACATAAGCCACAAACTGTTAATATACAAAAGCACATAAACTACTACCACACAAATTATATAGAGGACATAAACACTGCAACCACATACAAAGTGTAAACATGCATACCCTGCCTGAGAAACACAATACATTATTTTTATTGGTTTGATGTCCCAATAGTAACTTTTAGTAACCAATAGTCATTTCTGAAGACCATACACTCAGGTAAGAAAAAAATGATAAGATTAGAAATAGCCAGTTTAACAGCTGCGTGCAGCGCTGCTGTGTGGAGTAATTAGGTCCGTCAATTAAAAGGGGGAAACTAAAAAGTTTTTGTCAGCATGCTACAGACTATATTGTGTAACTTAAAATGTAAAGGAATTATAGAAGACAGTTTCCTTGTGTACAGACATAATTTACTTAATTCCAAAAGCACAGCCTTAAAGTATTACTTAAAGTACTTTGAGCTGAGACCATAGGTGAAGAATCAGGTAGTCTTAGTGAATTTCACTCTTCACTCACCTACATACAGTGGGTACAGAAAGTATTCAGATCCCCTTAAATTTTTCTTTAAATTTAAACTGTTCTTGAATGGCCCAGCCAGACTCCTGACTTAAACCCAATTAAGTATCTCTGTAGAGACCTGCAAATGGCTGTCCACCAACATTTACCATCCAACCTGACAGAAGTGGAGAGGATCTGCAAGGAGGAATGTCAGAGGATCCCCAAATCCAGGTGAGAAAAACTTGTTGCATCTTTCCCAAAAAGACTCATGGCTGTATTAGATCAAAACGGTGCTTCTACTAAATACTGAGCAAAGAGTCTAAATACTTAGGACCATTTAATATTTCAGTTTTTCTTTTTGAATAAATCTGCAAAAATTTCAACAATTCTGTGTTTATTTGTCAATATGGGGTGCTGTGTGTACATTAATGAGAAAAAAAAACGAACTTAGATGATTTTAGCAAATGGCTGGAATATAATAAAGAGGGAAACATTTAAGGGTGTCTGAATACTTTCCGTACCCACTGTAAATATATAAAATGATGAGTTCAAAAATATCAAGGACATATATATA
>CAIGQV010016269.1:519962-535664 GCA_903798115.1 Danio jaintianensis | reverse complement strand
ATCACGAGTCCAACACTCTAACCACCAGGCCACGACTGCCCCTTGATCTCAGCAGGTCCTTTAATGACAGCAATGAAATGCAGTGGAAAGTATTTTCAGGATTAAGTTAAATTTCATGGCAAAGATGGACTATGCAATTCATCTGATCACTCTTCATAACATTCTGGAGTATATGCAAATTGCTATTATAAAAAACTTAAGCAGCAGCTTTTCCAATTTCCAATATTTAATGTAATTCTTAAAACTTTTGGCCACGACTGTAGTATACAAAGCACAAGTAAAAATGCAAGGTTAAAAATAATTTCCTACAATCAGCATATACCTGGCAATAGAAGATATTCTGTAGACAGACTTCCTGCACAGCCTCCTTCATGGCTATAGAATCTTCCCTAAGTGATGAGGGATGAGACAAAGGTTATCAAGGATCTTTACTGGGGCTTTCCTTCATTGGGAGATGATACATTGTTATCTTAATTTTGGCCTGCTCTATTGATGAGGGAACCATACCTCTTTACCAGTCTCACCTAAATATTTATATTTACTTTTCAACACCAGAGGGCAAGTAGAGGTACAAACTCAGCAGGGAAAAGAGCAAGAATAGGCCATAAGCTGTCCTGGGTGTTCATCTTCAGATTCCAGAGTTTTTATGGTTTTTATTGCAGGGCACATTTAAGTGTGAGTAAACTCTATTCATACAATTCCACTCCTGGCTACTTGGAGCAGAATTAGTCCTCAAGGGGCCATTTATGGATTTTGAAGTTTTGCATTTACGGATGCAGTTTCTGTAGTACTCGCAATGGGCTGGGTGCAATAGCCATGTTGGTTGAGTTGCACATCGCATCGAAGACTTCTGAAATAACAGCATTGACAGATGACAAACAGAAAGACAAGCACACGGGCAATGGCACATCCATGGAACATCCAGTCCCACCAGATCCAAGCATACTGTGCTGACCTGGTGGAGGAGTTGGACAAGATTTATGCAGTCTTTTTGGAAGATTAATTTCCACCTGTGCTTGGTTAAGATGGTATTCAGTCTTTAAATCCCTTGAACCATGTTCACTGTATTGACAAAATCTTGCATGCTCTGTTCATTAAAGGTGTCATCCCACCAGGGAGAACCTCTGCATATAGTGGTACCAAGGATGTTTATGTGGCCCAATGAAAAGTACTCTTTTTTTTTTTTACCTCCAAACAATAGCTGAAGGAATTCATCTCACCACAGTGTATGAGGAAACTGGAGAGCAACCAAATTACCATGCAAAGACTGGACATTAATGAGTTTTGAATCATAAGGGGAAAAGCTTGTATGGTATTGCAAATACAAATAACAAAACTAGATGTTTCATGATAACGTGCATGAGTGGTAAATAAGGTTTCATTGCCCTTATAAAAAATAATATACCCCATGAAATGTCCCAATTGACAATCTGATTTTTAACAGCAATACCAATAGAACACATTGGAATGGAATTAAAGGAAAAGTGGCGCAAAAAACAAAACAAAAAAACAAATACAGCCATCACATTAATTTCCTGTATACATCATTAAAGTTTACAATAATTCAGAATAAGTAATGTTCTTCATTTTCTCAGACATAAGCCATCTATGCAAATCTAAAATGCCAATAAGATCATTTAAAACATGCCTATGGAGATGATCCAAAATCTCGTCTTGCAGCAGTAAACAAATCTTGTGCATACAACATACATGCTCGATGGTCATGCTGGATGGAACGGGTCTGACTGAAAATTGTTTGACTCCTCATAAATTTTTTTTCAATTCATTTTTATTTCTATAGCACTTTTACAATGTAGATTGTGTCAAAGCAGCTTAACATAAATTAAGTTCTAGTAATTTGAAACCGCTTCAGTCCATTTTTCACAGTTGAAGTTCAGTTTAGTTCAGTTCAGTGTAATGTAAATGTTTCTGCTGTAAGCCAAAACACTGAAGACCAAATCTAATGATGCAGCTCCACAATTCCCAAACCAAGCAAGCCAGCAGCAACAGTTATGAGGAACAAACTTCACCAATTGACGGGAGTGAAGAAAAAATAAACCCAGAGTAAAACCAGGCTCAGATGGGCATGACCCGGGGGCTGCTCCATTAAGGTCAATTAGAAAAGCGGGATTAAAATCCAAAGCCTGACTAGAATGAGCCGAACTAAACATCCGCGCTCAAATAGGTTCCATAACAGCAAGTTGAAGATCATTTGATCTAACTAATCATTCATTCATTCATTCATTTATTAATTTTCCTTAGGCTTAGTCCCTTATTCATAAGGGGTTGCCATAGCGAAATGAACCACCAACTATTCCAGCATTTGTTTTACGTAGCGAATGCCCTTCCAGCTTCAACCCAGTACTGGGAAACACACATACACTCTCGCATTCACACATGCACTCATACACTACGGCCAATTTTGTTTTACCCAATTCACCTATACGTCATGTCTTTGGACTGTGGTTAAAAGGTTATAGTCAGTTTACTTCATTTAAAATTAAACTGAACAATGGTTGGACAATGAAACTGAAACAAAACTATTTTTGAATTAAACGGTATATATATGCCGTTTAAAGGGCCCCTATGATGAAATTCAACTTTTGGATGCTGTTTGGACAAAACTGTGTGTAGGTTTAGTGAGTTCACAGTCATATTGGAGTGATAGAAACACAATAAGTCTCTTTTTTAAAATTTCCTGACGTTAAAATAGGATCCAAATCCCTGCAATTCTGAGGCCCATCGCAACGTGACATAGGAGTGTGGTTTTTCCCGCCAACCAAATTGATTGACAGACATGTATTAACATGTCTCCGCACTAACGCTCATAACATAGCTGCACATTGAAAATGAGTTTTATAAGTTTAAAATAATTTTTGCATGTTTGTAATAAAGAAAAGACAGTAAAATCGCTATGTAAATCATCACCACAGCCGCATAGTGCCAGTACAATTATAAAAGAAGATGTTGCAATCCCGGTTTGTGGACAACAGGTTTATTTTGTACATTAACATAACGGATATCCTTGCAACAGTGTATATTAACATGTATTCTGTCACATTTGCAGCAGGTGAAGTTAGAGTGATCTCTGTTGCTCTGACACGCATGTGGGAATGGTGGGTGGGGAGAACCAGCTCATTTGCATTAAAGGCACAGCTAAAGTGTGCTCAGAGTTGAAAATCTGCATGTTCAGAAAGGTATAATAAACAATGTGATGGGTATTTTGAGCTGAAACTTTACAGACACATTTTTGAGACACAAAAGACTTATCTTAAATCTTGAAAAATCTTAAATCTTCAAAATGATTAGCCCTTGTGTTAAATTTGAATTCTTTTAAAATACAGAGCCTTACAGTCTCAAAAAATTTTACCAATTGCAAAACAAAAATACCCAAAACATACACTTAGGCCTTTTTTGGGTTCGTAAACAATACGAAACATACAGTCAGTACAAACCTCTCATCTTTGTTCTTCACCAGCACATGTAACGTCAACATCTTGTCTTTCCGAGTTCATAATAGTACAAAAGGCAATGATAATAATTAAACATGGCAGTTTTAGGTTCCTGAAAGAATCATTTGCTCCTTTGTTTTTTTCGGGCTTCTCCTTTGTTTTTTCGCACTTCACTCTCGCATTTGTTTCTGAAAGAATTGGATGTCAGAAACACTTCAATAATCACACGCACATTATTATCATCAGCTCAAGAAGTGTGTTTTTTCAAATATAGACGTGCACGCGAGCTCTCTGGAGAAAGTGAAACCAGTCATACTTTTAGACGGCCTGGTAAATAACAACAGAACACAGGGCAGATTCTGCTCTTCTTCTTGGCTTTGTGGTTGTTCATCAAGACGACGACAAGGTTTGTTTGAGCTCAGGTTGACCATGGCTCTCTATTATATGTATATATTATTACTATGTAATGTCTCGGCTGTGTATTTAAAATGGCGCTTCCTTTGTGTTCATTCTCCATTCTTCATTTCTCAAAAGCATTCAGTTGCGTCTCTAGCTCCGTGTTACTATCCTCAAAGTTTGGATGTGTGTCTCTAATTCTGAGATCTAGAGAGAGATACGCTAATCATGTGGCAAGAAATGCATTTGAGAAGAACAGGAGAAGCCATTTTTACTTCCAGTGAATTGAAGTAGATTCTGAATCTAAAGAGTTAAAAGAAGCTGGAGCATGTGTATGAGATGAGCAATAGGCATTAAAGAGAGAAAAGAGAAAAAAAGAAAAAAAAACAGAGCAGAACACATGTACAAGACAAATTATAATACAATATTAAAGCTGCAAGCACCGATGAAAGGGACCTCGCACCCGGGCTCACCGCCGCCCGGTGGCCTTAGGATGACAGAGAACAGTGGACAATAATATTTTAAGCCGATATATATTAAAACACCTGAGAAAATCACTGATTTATGCCAAACTTCCTTCTGTCAGCAGGTGGCGCTATGTCTGTGACTCAATATTGGCATGTAGATGTCTTCAGGAGAGGAATTTTATCAACTATGTGAAGTTTCAGGCAGATCAGACATTGTTTGGCTGAGTTATAAGTGCTTCCTCCTCCATGGCGAAGCATCACACTTTCTCAGTCCGCCACGGACACACCCTTCGGCGAAAACTCTAGATCTTCACAATTTAACATCACAAAGGCCTTTGGACTAAACTAATGGAACATGGATTCGATGTGATACAATTTGTAGGAGGAGTTTGTTACTCCGTAAAACAAGTAACTTCCTGTTGCCAGCAGGTGGCTCTATAACTGTATTTAGATATTGGCATGTAAATGTGTTCAGGTCAGGACTGTTATCAAACATATGGATTTTGAAGCACATCAGACAATGTATGCCTGAGTTATAACAACTTCCTGTTTCGCGGCGAAGCGTCAAAGTTTGTGAGGCCGCCACGGACACGCCCTTCGACGAAAACTCTAGATCTTCGCAATTTAACATCGCCAAGGCCTTTAGATGACAATACCTAATTTTGGTGTTGATCTGATAAATTCCCTAGGAGGAGTTTGTTAAAGTACGACGCCTGGAAATGGCAAAAACAGCACTTTTTCGACAGAGGAAGTTAAAAATATCCGACTTCCTGTTGGGTTTGAGATTTTGCTCCAAGAGACTGTTTTGTAGGTTTTGGCATGTTTGACGTGTATGCAAATTTTTGTATGTGTGCGTGAAACGTAGCTCGGGGGCCAGTCCGTCAAATGTGCATAGGTGGCGCTGTCGAGTCATTTTGCCACACCCACTTTTGAAACCTATAACAAACGTACATTTTCGCCACTCCTGGGGCGTGTGCAAAGTTTCGTGAGTTTTCGTGCATGTTTAGACCCTCAAAAAGGCGATTCATTCCGGAGAAGAAGAAGAAGAAGAAGAAGAAGAATAAGAAGAATTAAAGCTGCAAGCAGCGATGAAAGGGACCTCGCACCCGGGCTCGCTGCCGCCCGGTGGCCTTAGGATGACAGAGAACAGCGGACAATAATATTTTAGCCGATATATATTAAAACACCTGAGAAAATCACTGATTTATGCCAAACTTCCTTCTGTCAGCAGGTGGCGCTATGGTTGTGACTCAATATTGGCATGTAGATGTCTTCAGGAGAGGAATTTTATCAACCATGTGAAGTTTCAGGCAGATCAGACATTGTTTGGCTGAGTTATAAGTGTTTCCCCCTCCATGGCGAAGCATCACACTTTCTCAGTCCGCCACGGACACGCCCTTCGGCTAAAACTCTAGATCTTCACAATTTAACATCACAAAGGCCTTTGGACTAAACTAATAGAACATGGATTCGATGTGATAAAATTTGTAGGAGGAGTTTGTTACACCGTAAAACAAGTAACTTCCTGTTGCCAGCAGGTGGCGCTATAACTGTATCTGGATATTGGCATGTAAATGTGTTCAGGTCAGGACTGTTATCTAACATATGGATTTTGAAGCACATTAGACAATGTATGCCTGAGTTATAACAACTTCCTGTTTTGTGGCGAAGCGTCAAAGTTTGTGAGGCCGCCACGGACACGCCCTTTGACGAAAACTCTAGATCTTCGCAATTTAACATCGCCAAGGCCTTTAGATGACAATACCCAATTTTGGTGTTGATCTGATGAAATCCCTAGGAGGAGTTCGTTAAAGTACGACGCCTGGAAATGGCAAAAACTGCACTTTTTCGGCAGAGGAAGTTAAAAATATCCGACTTCCTGTTGGGTTTGAGATTTTGCTCCAAGAGACTTTTTTGTAGGTTTTGGCATGTTTAATGTGTGTGCCAATTTTCGTACGTGTGCGTGAAACGTAGCTCGGGGACCAGTCTGTCAAATGTGCATAGGTGGCGCTGTCGAGTCATTTTGCCACACCCACTTTTGAAACCTATAACAAACGTAAATTTTTGCCACTTCTGGGGCGTGTGTAAAGTTTCGTGAGTTTTCGTGCATGTTTAGACCCTCAAAAAGGCGATTCATTCCGGAGAAGAATAAGAATAAGAATAATAATAAACGGAGCAATTCCAATAGGGCCTACGCACCGTTCGGTGCTCGGTCCCTAATTAAAGCTGCAAGCAGCCATGAAAGGGACCTCACACCCGGGCTCACCGCCGCCCGGTGGCCTTAGGATGACAGAGAACAGCGGACAATAATATTTTAAGCAGATATATATTAAAACACCTGAGAAAATCACTGATTTATGCCAAACTTCCTTCTGTCAGCAGGTGGCGCTATGGCTGTGACTCAATATTGGCATGTAGATGTCTTCAGGAGAGGACTTTTATCAACCATGTGAAGTTTCAGACAGATCAGACATTGTTTGGCTGAGTTATAAGTGTTTCCCCCTCCATGGCGAAGCATCACACTTTCTCAGTCTGCCACGGACACGCCCTTCGGCGAAAACTCTAGATCTTCACAATTTAACATCACAAAGGCCTTTGGACTAAATATAGCATATAGCAAATCATTCAAATCTGGTATCTATTAAATGTAGATTCGAGACTATGGTAGGGAAAATAGCTAAACATGTTAGGTTAGCACTTTTAAGCATCTGATCACTTAACAATAAGTCACTTCCACTCAGTGATTTTATCAACACAAATTGCCTGTATTTTATGCTTTTAAATGAAACTTGGCTAGATGATAGTTGTAGTGCAGCAGTCTTGAATAAAGCAGCTCCTCCAAAATTTGACTTTATGAGTGTTTGCAAAGCTAATAGGAGAGGTGGAGGCATTTCTGCTCTTTTTAAAAATGTCTATGAGTGTAAACAAGTGTCATTTGGTGACTATTTGTCCTTTGAATATCTTAGTATAGCACTAAAGGGTGGTCCACACATTTTACTAATCATTATCTACAGACCTCCAAAATATTCTCCAACTTTTATTGATGATTTTACAGAGCTGCTATCAATAGTAACCTCTGAATTTGACTATTTTACTATTGCGGGGGGATTTTAATGTTCACATTGATAATCCAGAAACCAATGCTGTAAAAGAACTTATGACTGTTTTTAACACTTTTGATCTGATTCAGCATGTACAAGGACCCACACACAATCATGGACACACTCTTGATTTACTTATAACTAAGGGTTTACACATTTAATTGACTGTTGTTAAGGATGTCACACTATCTGATCATTTCTGTATTTTCTTTAATATATTGATCACTCCTGCCATTGAAGACAGATCTGTCTCAGTCAGAAAGAGATGCATAAATGAGAACACTAGTGAGCAGTTTATGAAGGTCATATTGCTAGCACCAAGCATATCTGCAGACTCTGTTGATTTTCTCCTTGATTTGTTTAACTCTAAAGTTAAGAATGTCATGGATGACATTGCTCCTGTTAAAGTCAGCAAGAGGACTGGGATACAAAAAGCACCTTGGAGAAACTCAACAGCAGTACAGATAATGAAAAGACAGAAAAGTGCAGAAAAGCTGAGCGCATATGGAGGAAAACAAAACTAGTAGCCTATTATAACATCTAGAAAGACAGGCTTCATGCTTTTAATGTGGAACTACACATTGCTAGGCAGACTTTCTTTTCAAACCTTATAAACAGCAACTTAAGTAACCCCCCTTGAATAGCACCCTCTTAGCAACAGTAGAGAGACTCACACCCCCCCCCAGTAGGATTCCCAGTGAACTACTCTCTGAAAGCAAATGCAATGAGTTTGCTCATTTCTTTACTGATAAGATCAATAATATCAGAAAGGCAATCAGCTCATCCTATCAGCCAAGTTGTGTTGACGTCAGACAGGCTCAACCACACCTTAAGAAATCAGACATTATATCTGATTTCAAGGCAATTGATGGTAAAATCTTGGAAGAGATCACACAGATTATGAAAACAGTCTTGACACACTCCCCACATCATTCTTCAAAACGGTGTTTAATTGTCTAGAAAAGGATCTCCTCAGTGGTAAATGCTTCACTTCTCTCAGGGACTTTTCCAAACTCACTTAAAACTGCAGTTGTTAAACCCCTCTTGAAAAGAGCAACCTGGATAACACCCTATTGAGCAATTACAGGCCAATTTCAAATCTCCCTCTCATTGGCAAAATCATTGAAAACATTGTTTTTAACCGGGTTAACACGTTCTTAAGCTCCAAGGGATGTTTAGACAATTTTCAATCTGGTTTCAAAGCACATCATAGTACAGAGAGTGCCCTTATAAAGATAATCAATGATATTCGCCTAAATACGGATTCTCAGGCAAACTAACAGTGCTGGTATTGCATGATCTCAGTGCTGCATTTGACACTGTCGATCACAGCATACTTCTGGATAAGCTTGAAAACTGGGTTGTGCTGTCTGGGACAGTCCTCAAATGGTTCAGATCTTACCTTGAAGGAAGAGGTTACTATGTCAGTATAGGTGACCATAGGTGGAGGTGGACACCCATGACACGTGGAGTCCCACAAGGTTCAATTCTGTCACCTCTCCTGTTCAACCTTTATATGCTCCCACTGAGCCAAATAATGAGAAAAAACTAATCTCCTACTACAGCTATGCTGATGACACTCAGATCTACTTAGCTTTATGGCCAAATGACTACAGCCCCATTGACACCCTTTGCCAATGCATTGATGAAATTAAGTCATTGCATTTGGGAACAGAGATGATGTTCTCAAGGTGAATGCGTACCTTGGCTCTAAGGGTCAAACAGCAAAAAAAAGGTCAAGAATCTTGGGGTGATTCTGTGAGGTCAAGAATCTTGGGGTAAGTCATCTGAAATTCAATAGTCATGTCAAAGCAGTAAGTAAATCAGCATACTATCATCTCAAAAACATTGCCAGAATTAGATGCTTTGTTTCCAGTGAGGACTTGTTCATGCTTTATCACCAGCAGGGTGGATTACTGTAATGGACTCCTCACTGGCCTTCCCAAAAAGATGCTGCTGCCAGGATTCTGACCAGAACAAGAAAATCAGAGCACATCACACCTGTCCTCTGGTCTTTACACTGGCTCATAGTTACATTCAGAATAGATTTTAAAGTATTATTACTTGTCTATAAATCACTAAATGGCCTAGGACCTCAATACATTAAAGATGTGCTCACTGAATACAACCCTAACAGATCACTCAGGTCATTAGGATCAAGTAAATAAGAAATTCAAAGAGTTCAGTCAAAGCAGGGTGAATCTACCTTCAGCTACTATGCCCCCACTGCTAGAATCAGCTTCCAGAAATGATCAGATGTGCTTAAAACACATCTGTTTAGCTGTGCCTTTACCGAATGAGCACTGTGCTACGTCCGACAGATTGCACTATTGTTTTTCTTTTCTTTTTCATTCTTCTATAATCTGTTTTAATAAATTTTTATCTGTTTTAATCATTTGTAGTTCTTTAAATCATTTTTTTTCTTTTATCCTTGTTTATGTAAAGCACTTTGAATTACCATTGTGTATGAAATGTGCTATATAAATAAACTTGCCTTGCCTATGTGTATGTTTCCAACAGAGTTTCTTAGATCAGAATGCTTATTCACCTAAACCAGTGGCAGTTTGTCAGTACAGAACAAAATCCTGCAGATCATGGAACACGTCCCATATCTCCAGAGCTACTGAGCAATACAAATTGGTTTACAGGCCCTGATTTCTTGCACAGAGCTGGATTAATTGATGACACACTCCATGCAGAAGTCTATGATTTAGTTGAGCCAGACAAACATGCAGCCGATTTATACGCTTCTCCAGCTGGAAAGTGCTCACCAGAGCCATAGCTAGTCTTGTACGCAAAGTCAGATCCTATTCTGGAAATAACTACAAAACAGATTAATCAACAAAAGCAAGGGTTGTGATTATAGAGCTGTTCAATGAGAGGCATTTTCAAAGGAACTGGAGTACCTCACAAGGAACAAAGAGGTTCTCAAATGCAGCATCCAGAGGAAGTTAAACCCCTTTTTGGATGAAGATAAGGTAATACGCGTTGAAGGACGTTTATCATAAGCTGAAATATGCTGGGAAGAGAAACACCCCATAATTGTTCCCAAGAACAATCATATAGCCACTCTACTCGTCAGACACTTTCACGAGAAAGTTGCACACCAGGGTAGATTTTTCACAGAAGGTGTTATTCAGTCAGCTGGATTTGACATTCTTTTTGTATGTTCAATTTTACAGTGCTTCTTTCAAGTAAAGTACACTTATTTGAAACCTGGCATCTGAGTCTTTCTTTGAGGAACCTGTTAGCTATCTGCCGAGCTAGCCGGGCTCAAACCCTTCAGCAGTCATCCTAGTAGGGGCAGAATAATAAAAAAAATAACTAAACCTTACAATTTTTTTTTACATTTGCTGTCAAATTGAATTGGCATAAGGCAAACATTTAGGGAAAACAAAATTGTTGTTCTGCAACTTACGGTTCAAAAGTTATTAGCATTTTAAATTTGCAAATTTGGACAAGTTGTGGTGCTACAGTGTCTGAGTTAGAGGCTCCAAATTTGCTGTGTTTAATATTGAGGCTGTCCTCTATCAGTGTGGGAAATTTCATAACTTTCATAACGCCTATATGGGCTGCCATTCAAATCACGGCAGAAGTAGAAACAATGGAAGAAGAGTAATAATAATAGGAACACTAACAATAAAAATAGGTGCCTTTACAGCTTCGCTGCTTGGCCACTAATAATAGGAATGCTAACTAAAACAATAGGTGCCTCCGCACCTTCGGTGCTTGGCCCCTAATAAGAACCGGAACAGATACTTGGCCCCTAAGGATAAGAATTGAAAGGGATACAATAGGTGCCTACACACCTTCGGTGCTTGGCCCTTAATAATAAGAACACTAACAATAACAATAAGGGCCTTCGCAGCTTCGCTACTTGGCCCCTTATAATAACAATAATTAAAGCTGCAAGCACCAATGAAAGGAACCTCGCACCCAGGCTCACCACCGCCCTGTGGCTTTAGCATGACAGAGAACAGTGGATAATATTAATTTAAACTGATAATTATAAAAATCCTGACAAAATCACTGATTTATGACAAACTTTCTTCTCTTAGCAGGTGGCGCTATGACTGTAACTCAATATTGGCAAGTAGAAATCTTTAGGAGAGAAATCTTATCGGACGTGAATTTTCAATTTTAGGAAACACTGAAATTTGTCAGTTCACAACAGACACGCCCTTTGACGAAAACTCTAGATCTTCACAATTTAACATCACAAAGGCCTTTGGATTACACAAAGTATTTGATTTTGATCTGACAAAATTTCTAGTAAGAGTTTGTTACAGTGTAAAACATGTTATTTCCTATTCCCAACAGGTGGAACTATGACTGTAACTGGATATTGTCATGTAAACGTGTTCAGGTCAGGACTCCTAACAAATGTGTAGATGTTAAGGCAGATCAGATAATTCATGCCTGAGTTATAACAACTTCCTGTTTTGTGGCAAAACATCAAAGTTTGTGAGGCTGCCATGCACACGCCCTTCAATTAAAATTCTAGCTCTTTGCAATTTAACATCGCCAAGGCCTTTAGATAACAAAACCCAATTTTGGTGTTGATTTGTTAAAATCCCTAGGAGGAGTTTGTTAAAGTACAACGCCTGGAAATAAAAATATCCGACTTCCGTGTGTGTGTGTGTGTGTGTGTGTGTGTGTGTGTGTGTGTGTGTGTGTGTGTGTGTGTGTGTGTGTGTGTGTGTGAAGTTTCTGGGCCACTTTGTCAAATGTGCATGGGTGGTGCTGTGGAGCCATTTTGCAACATCCACTTCTGAAACCTATAGCAAATGTAAATTTTTGTCACTTCTGGTGTGTGTGTGCACAGTTTTGTAATTTTCAAGCATGTTTAGACGCACCTTTGGTGCTCGGTCCCTAATAATAATAATTCTTAGACGAACAATAGAGCCTTTTGCCCATTGGACCCTAATTAAAGCTGCAAGCAGCATTAAGGGGCCCAAGCCCTTGTGGAATCAGGAACACAGTGCACCGCAGGCTAGAGATGATCTTTAATCGAAACGGACGAGACCCAATGTGTTTAATCAGATTTGGGCTTAATGTCTATCATTTTACACAGGCTCGAGCTGGGCTTGGGTTTGCAAAGTAAATGACCAACGTGCTTCTGGGTTCACACCCCCATGGCAGCATTACTAAGCAACCAACAAGGAACCATCAACCATCCGAGGATCCACCCCTGACAAACCCTGTAGCTCTGCTACAAGTTTTATTTATGAAGAAAATTTTAATGCATTGGAGTATTTGGTTGCTTTGTGTTTTTCTGAGCTAATTAATCTAACTTTATTACTAAAATGTGTATAATCTATTCAAAGTGTGAAGCTGATAGGTTGGTTCTTGTCGCATGATTTGCAGTGTGGCATTCTGAAAAATTAATAGGGTTTCAACTTGCTGGACTGCAGGTGCTCCTTAAGAGTGCTGATATGTTATGATGAAACAGAGGACTTATTTTATTTCTTTGATCCAACTTCCAAGTCACCTATAGCCTAAGTTAGTCGGGCTCGGGTCCTGTCAGGTCTAAATTTTTAAGGCCAGATTACAGCTTTATCGCAGGCACAAACATATAACCCATCAGTAATCTCTGTTCATAAGCAACAATAAATGTTTTTTTTTTAAATTTACATTTTGATGTCTATCAGACTTAATTTGTTTTGTTGTACTTATTTAAAAGCGAGAGAGAGACAGTTTGGAATCATTAAGATTTGTAAGTGTTTTTAAGGCAAGTCTCTTCTTTCACAAAGGCTGCATTAAGCCTTAGCTTTTCTTATGCTTTTTATAAAAAAAAATTATGATCTATAAAAATAAAAAATAAAAACTGTACATCACCCCAGTCTTCAGTCTTCCACGACCCTTTAGAAATCATTTTCATATGATAATTTGCTCTAACTGCTGCTCAGTAATTAATAATGGTTCTTTTTATTTTCAATAATAAAAAAGCTTCATGTATTGTGGAAACTGTAATACATTTGACTTTTCTAATTAATTGATGAATGTAAATATTGCTAATTTTTTTAATGATACTTTAAAAACAAAGCAACACAATTGTTTGATGGATAATATGTCTTTGAGCACGGTGGCTCAGTGGTTAGCACTCTTGCCTCAAAGAGTCAAAAATGTAAATATTTTTTCTGAGGTTACTTTAACCATTGTTTAGTGTAATGTCACGTGAATATTACCATTTCACAAAAGGTACTCTGAACTCATGAAAACACATTTTTAATGGTTAAACCCTTTCATTAACATTAAACATCAAATATATTTAGATATTACTTAACCCAGTTGACACAGATGTTTCCAGAATAGAAAAAAAAAACTTACAGAAGTCTCATGAAAAAGTGAAAGAAAAAAAACTTTAAGAGGAACTTCATGCACGTGAAGCTGCATCTTCAAATATTTACTATGTGGACATGCTTAGAAAGTTTTATAATCCAAAAGTCACCACTGTAATTTGTCAAGCACATCTGCTTTTCTGGGACAGTGGATAGTTGATAAGGCTCTTCATGCTGCTGATTACTTTTTCAAGAATTCCCATCTTCATTGTAGTTGTGTAGTTTTCCAATGTTCAAAATATAAATTAGCAATGTCAATACTAAGTTGACATCAAATACATATGCAAATGTCACCATGCCGTTAATATAATTTTCAAAAATACTACTCCTGTTAGGTCACAAAATGTAATTCAAGGAAGAATGTGGTTGTTTACATAATTATTAGCATAGTAAATATAGTAATTAACTTTCCATACTGTGATGTGGTAAATTGCATATTCACATGTAAATTCTTTAAAATATCATATTGTGTGTTCAACAAAAGAAATAATCTTCTACAAATTTTAACAACTAGATGGTGATTTATTTACAAAAGTCAGAAGACAAAAAGCTGTTTTTTTTCACACTAAACTGACGATTCTGTCATAATTTATTCTCCCTTCACCTTTTTGTTTTTCTTTTTTTTCTGTTGAATACAAAATAAGATATTCCAAAGTAAGCTTGAAACCTGTAACCATTGACATCCATAGTATCTGTTTTTCCTACTATAGAAGTCAATAGTTACAGGTTTTCAGCTTTCTTCAAAATAGCTACTTTTGTGTTCAAATGTCTGAAACCATATGAGGCTGATTAAATAGTGAGTAAACTTTAATTTTTCTGTATACTATCCCTTTAAGAACCACTACAAATCAGTGTTTAATACTTTTAAGCTGAAAATCTAAAAGACAGAGCTGTATTTTACATAATATTTCATTTATTAGTAAATGTATAAGGCTACAGTAGAACTGATAACTGGTAATATATAACAACGCAAACTTGAGAAATGCCTCACGTCTTAACAGTCAGCATTACACGAGTCACGGCTTGTGGCGGCTTTCAATAAAGCAACAAGTTATAAACTCAAATTACATTTTAGAGCTAGCAGTATCTGAGACTGATATGGAATAAACATATACCTTTTCAGCATCATAACAACCAGCAGGTCACTATATATGACATATACTCTTTATTTGCGCCTCCCCCAGCAATGGTGGCTTCACGTTACGGTTACACTGAAAGAAAATAAATTGAATTTAAGAGAAGGAAATTGTTGCCCATCCAGACTGTTATATCTTTAATAGACTCAGTTAGCTTAGACAGTTCTGATGTCCCATTAGGTGTCCCAATTCAGAAATATAGAATTGAATACCATCTGCATTGCAATGAAAGCTGATCCTGTGCCCTCTAATAATTCCTCCCAGGGGTAGCATGTACAGTGCATCCGGAAAGTATTCATAGCGCTTCACTTTTTCCACATTTTTTTATGTTACAGCATTATTCCAAAATGGATTAAATTCATTTATTTCCTCAAAATTCTACATACAGTACCCCATAATGACAATGTGAAAAAAGATTTATTGCAAATTTATTAAAAATAAAAAACCTGAAAAATCACATGTACATAAGTATTCACAGCCTTTGCCGTGAAGCTCTAAATTGAGCTCAGGTACATTCTGTTTCCATTGATCATTCTTGAGATGTTTCAGCAGCTTAATTGGAGTTCACCTGTGGTAAACTCAGTTGATTGGACATGATTTGAAAAGGCATACACCTGTCTATATAAGGTCCCAGGGTTGACAGTGCATGTCAAAACACAAACCAAGCATGACGACAAAGGAATTGTCTGTAGACCTCCGAGACAGGATAGTCGTGAGGCACAAGGCTGGGGAAAGTTACAGAAAAATTTCTGTTCAATAACTCGATGGTCACTCTGTCTGAGCTCCAGCATTCTTCTGTGGAGAGAGGA
>CAIGQV010016269.1:495818-506528 GCA_903798115.1 Danio jaintianensis | reverse complement strand
ATATATATATATATATATATCATGTAATGTGCATAGCATATGGTTGCCATGACAACGTACACCCTCTGCTTCCTGGTGCACTAATGGCCTAGTCTCCTGTACTGCTTAAGCCATCTGTTTCCTGTATTGCACTCTAAACATGTCTGCATCAGCAGTCACTCTCTTAAATGGAAAATGCATACTTTTGTGGACCATACTCTAATACCACTTGGTCACATTCTCCCCTGCCAACATGTCAATGACCTTGTGTAATATTTTTTTTTAGCTCTCTGACTGCCTCTCTAACGAACATGGTTGCCAAATTGGCTATCATCTGAGAAACGGCACTGGGATTAAGGGCTGACCTCGGCTCATGGTGGGGATTTGAATGTTGACCCACATAAGATTGAGTAGTCCTTTCAAAGTCCACCACCTTTAAACTAGAACATTCCTAAGAGCACTACCTGTTGAAGCATCAGCTACTTCTACATTAGCTTCTTCTCATGGGAGTCACCAGTTCAGAGACATACACAAATGTTTTTCATTCTTCTTGTTGACTAACAAAAACATATTCAAATTAAGATATAAATTATATCAAATGAAATTTGTTCCAAAAAAAGAAAATATCTCTTATGTTCTGTTGGGGATGTTTTTATCCACTCTGGAGTGATTTTGAGTCTAAATTTGGCCATAACTTTTTCTGTGTTTTCTGTTTCAGCTAGCGGAATGAGTTTTGGTGACAAATCTTATTTGCCACATATTTTGGGAAAATGCTTTAAAAAAAAAAAAAAAACCTCAACAATACACTTTGGACAAATTTACTACCCCTTCGTTAAGTTCTGGATAAAAACATCCACTAAATTAAACTGCTGTAAAAATGCATCAGATATTTTTTTTTTCAAAATTGTTTGCATAAATATGTCAATCAACCTCAGTCCTGATCAAAACTACTAATTATTATTATTATTTTTTTTTTAATTACAAGATTTTAACTCTTTAATTGCTAAATTCATAAATGATGTCACTTATTTGGTGAAAAAAATGACTTCTTTTCAATATAAAAAGTAATGGTGGACTGGATTTTTTTTAACCTTTTATCACAGTCTTGGACATGAAAGATTAGTAACAACATTGCCTATGGTGCACAGGAAAGAAAAGAAGAACAGTGAGCATTTGCATCTGTTGTGGTGGACACACTTGCAAAGACCCCCCAAGGAAACAAAAGCATTTCACACAGAGGCCATCTATACTCCTCAACATCAAAAAGCAGCAGGTGTCAGGTTCTGTGTTTTCCTTTGCCCCAGTGTTCCATGTGCTTCTGTTGTTGTCATGTGATTCCTTTGTTCTGTTTCCCGCCGTTTCCTAATGTTCATTAGTTTCACCTGTGTTCCCCTCCTGTGTCCCATTAGCTCATGTGTATATATACCCCTTTGTTTAGTTCTTCCCTTGTCGAGTATTGTATTGCCACAACGTGTTGTCCATGTTCCTGTGTCTCCGGCTTCCCGTGTTTCCAGTGAGTGTTATTAATAAATCTTCATGTTTGATAACTTCCGTGTATTCCTGAGCCTTTGTGAGTAAGCAACCGTGACAGAATACTCGACCGAAACAAAAAGTGCGGCGTGTTTTCCCCCGTTTTATTTTTATAGTCTTTTTGCCCCAGTGTTTTCTTTTCCTCTCCCCCGTGTTCCCATGGACCCCATCTACAGCCCCGAATTCCTTCTCCTCCTGCTGGAGCAGGGGGAAAGCAGCCTCGAGGACCATACAAGACGGTTCTTATCAATAGCAAATTCCACCAGCTATCCGGACAACGGGGTTTTTCAACACCAGCCTTAATCCCGCTTGCAGAGCACGGTTGTCTGAAGATGGTCCTCAGGGCAATTTTGCTGCCACTTCCGACCCAGTGACCAGCCCTATACCACCGATCTGCAGGGAACGTTTGCCAGAGCCCACCGCAGACGGAAAGCCACCCGGGTGCGCGAGCCATCGCCAACAAGAGCGACAGAGCCATATACCACCGTGGAGGAGGAGCTCGAGAATCCGTCTGACCAGGTGCGAGAGCTGGCAACATCACTCAAAGTGGGAGTCCTAGTGGAGATAGAGGGTCCCATCCACCCTCCCACTGCTAACGGTGAGCAACCGCTGGACACAGGGAAGTTACTCATCGACTTCTGGAGCGAAGTCAAGCCCCTTCCGCTGTTTCCAGATAGCAAAGACGTATCTCCGAGTCAACTTTTTCCACACAGTCTTTTAGTTCCTGAAGTTCCCGATGCCCCAAGCTCCAGAGTCATGAGTGACTTCCCACCCTCTTCACCTCTGCTCATACCTATGACTGCAGCCAGTCAGCCAGCTCCAGCGCTGCTGCAGTCAGCCAACCCCCCAGCTCGCCCTCAAGCTCCAGAGGTGGAGCTCGCTCGGAGTTGCTGCCTGCCAGCATCGCCCTCTGGAGGGTGTCGCCCAGCGTCGGCTCCTCCAGCCTCCGAGCTACAGACTCCACCTCGGCCCTTCGACCCTTGTGCTCCGCCTTGGCTCCCTCCTCCCTCGTCTCCGCCGTGGACCGTCAGTCCACCAGCTCCACCAGGCTCCCTCGTCCCTCCGGCTCCGCCTTGGTCAGTCGTCGCCCTTCCTACGCCTCTGGACTCCACTCCTCTGGCTGCGCCTCGTCGCTCCGTCCGGCCAGCTACGTCGAGCTCCTCCTTCCCTCCAGCTACGCCTTGGTCCTTTGTCACTCTGGCTCCACCGCGGGCTTCTGGACCCTTGCCGTCGCCTCGTTCGGGTGAGCCGTCTGCTCCACCCCGGCCCTCCGGGACCTCGGCGTCACCTTCACCCTACGGCTCTTCGTCTCCTCCTTGGGCTCCACCACCATCAGCGGCGTCTCCCTCGGTCGGCCACTCCTCCTCCATGGCTCCTCCCTTCCTCGACTCCGCCCTGGGCCGTCCTTCTGGCTGTGTCCTGGGTCTTCCTGCTCCAGCTCCCTTCCTGGTTTCTCCCTCCTAAGACTCCTCCGTGGCCCCCTCCCATCCTGCCTTCCTCGACTCCGCCCTGGGCCGTCCTTCTGACTGTGTCCTGGGTCTTCCTGCTCCAGCTCCCTTCCTGGTTCCTCCCTCCTAAGACTCCTCCCTGGCCCCCTCCCATCCTCCCTTATATGATGTTAAAGGCGCGAGGACGCGCCTTCAAAGGGGGGGGGGGGTAATGTCAGGTTCTGTGTTTTCCCTTGCCCCAGTGTTCCATGTGCTTCTGTTGTTGTCATGTGATTCCTTTGTTCTGTTTCCCGCCGTTTCCTAATGTTCATTAGTTTCACCTGTGCTCCCCTCCTGTGTCCCATTAGCTCATGTGTATATATACCCCTTTGTTTAGTTCTTCCCTTGTCGAGTATTGTATTGCCACAACGTGTTGTCCATGTTCCTGTGTCTCCGTCTTCCCGTGTTTCCAGTAAGTGTTATTAATAAATCTTCGTGTTTGATAACTTCCGTGTATTCCTGAGCCTTTGTGAGTAAGCAACCGTGACAGCCGGTGTATAAAAACACAGTCTTTGTTTTGTTTACTCCATGTAGTTCTGAGAGCTGAGGTGCATATTTTGATTTTCTCAGACACATCAAGGTAAGTGCGCAAAGGTCACTCTCACACACTAACATAATTTGCTGTAATACTCCATATAACTCCATATAAAATCCAGAAACTAAGCTTTTTTTGCACAGGACTATCTAAAGCATCTTTACGTCTTCCCAACAATAAAAACCACCAACAATCAAAAATGCATAATTATATGGTGTCATGGCTTTGCAATAAAAAATGTGGTTATAATGGAAGTCAATAGGGTAAATTACAAATTAAGGAGAAAAAAGTATATCTTATGCTGCAAAAAAACTAGCAATGCATCAAAGGCAATGTTGTTACTAATCTTTCACATGTCCAAGACTGAAAAAAAGGTTAAAAAAATCCAGTCCACAATTACTTTTTATGTTGAAAATAAGTCATTTTGTGTGTTTTTTCCCCACCAAATCAGTGACTTCATTTGTGAATTTGGCAATTAAAGAGTTAAAATACTGTAATTGGTAACACTTTATTTTGATGGTCCATTTGAGTATTAGTAGACTGTCTGCTTAATATCTGTTGATACTGCTCCTTCAACAGACATTTAACATAAGAAACCTTGCAAGTACGTGTCAACTTACACTAACCCTAACCCCAGCCCTAACCCCAACCTAACAGTCTACTTATAATCTAATGAGAATTAGTTGGCATGTAGATGCAATGTAACTTAAATTCAACAAACGGACTATCAAAATAAAGTGTGACCCTGTAATTTAAAAAAAAACATTTAGTAGTTTTAATCAGGACTGAGGTTGATTAACAGATTTATGCCAAAAAAATGAAAAAATATTTATCTGATGCATTTTTACAGAAGTTTAATTTAGTGGATGTTCTCATCCCGAACATAACAGAAGTGTAGTAAATTTGAATAGTGCACAAGGGATATATGAAGTGTTCAAAGATTATGTCTGACCGGTATGTTCTTCCCACATAGGTCTACTGCATACCCTTGACATCTCCAAATAACAAATTAAACAAAACAGAAACAAATATTTAAACTAAATACAGTTGTACAAACGGCCACAACCATTTGACTTTATAGGAGAGCAAATGGGTTGTGTTTTGAGCCCTTTGTCACACTGTTTTACATTTGTTTTTTTTTCTTGTTTTTTTTATGAATTGATTATTTAAGTGTCACATATGTCTGTATGGAGGTATTTCTAACATTATAGACACATTATATGAAGCATAGAGGTTTTTATACTGTACATACAGTACCTGTATTATGTTCTAAGTTCAAGTCATTGTCAAGTCTTCCTCTTAAACTCAAGTCAAGTCTCAAATCACTTGCCTCAAGTCAAAGTCAAATAACTTTCTTACTTTAATCAAGCAAGTCACAAGTCATGAAATGTATGACTCGAGTCAGTCTCAAGTGCCCGATCTCTGCTTTTTTACATCTCCATTTAATCATTTGGCAGACACTTTTGTCCAAAGCAACTTACATTTGAGGGTGCAAGTGTCAGTTAACGTGTCAGAGAGATGAAATTGTGTGTTTACTACAGGTGGTTTGTCCACTCACCTGTGTGAGGCACACCCAGTTTCGGGTTTCATAGGGTTTTGGGTATAGTGGAAGAGATGGGTTTTAGTTGTCATTTGGATGATACTAGTGAATTAGCAGTCCATGTGAGAATGGTAAAATCCTTCTTCCAGCATGGAACATTGAATGAAAAGGTTTTCAAAAGTGACTTATAGCCTCTCTGTGAAGATACCACAAAGCAACACTCACTTTCCAACTGGAGGCTACTGAAGGGGATGTAGACCTTCAGGAGCAGGTGGAGGTAGGAGGGCACAGTGCCAGTGGGTGTCCTGTGAGCAAGCATCAATGATTTGAACTTGATACGAGCCTCAATCAGGAACCAATGCAGAGTGATAAAGAGAGATGTCACCTGGGCTCTCATGGGCTTATTGAAGACCAGACTAGCTGTAAAGGTTTAAGGGTGCAAGACATGAGTCCAGCTAGAACAGCATTGCAGTACTCCAGCCTTGAAATTAGAAGACCTTGGACTAAAAATTGTGTAGCATGATCTGTTAGGAAGAGTCTGATTTTTTGGATGTTGAAAAGTGCAAACCTGCATGCTTGAGCTGTGTTAGCAATGTGCATTTTGAAGGACGATTATTCATGCAGGATCACCCCAAGATTCCATACCAAATTACATGTGGTACTAGTAGAGAATCCCAGTTGGATTGAGAAATTGTGTTGATATTGTGGCGTTGCAGGGAAGACACAGGGAAGTTTTTTGCCAGATTAAGCTGTAGGTGGTGATGGTTTTTCATCCAAGCCAAGATATCCTCCAGACAGTGTGATCCTTGCAGCTACCTTTTTGTCATCCAGATTAAATAAAAGATAGAGCTGCGCATCATCAGCATAACAATGATAAAAGAAACCATGTAATTGGATGATGGTCCCCAGTGACCAGCTGATGAGCTTTGGATACCTCTCCTCTCCTGGCAACTCTGTATGATCTGCTGGTGAGGTAAGATTCCAACCAGCAGAGTGGGTTCCAGTGATGCACACTGATGGGAGGGTTAAAAATAGTAGAATCTGATGATTCACCATATCAAAAGCAGCAGATAGGTCAAGTAAAAGCAGTATAGATGATTTAGAACCTGCTTTGGCAATCTGCAGGGCTTAAGTGACCTAGAGTACTGCAGTCTCAGTGGAATGTCCACATCTGAAGCCTGATTGGTTTGCATCCAGTGGGTTATTGTCCCGCCGTCCATATTGAATGCCAAGCTGTCTTTTTGGACATATATTTTCTGCTATAGCCACCTGTTGGTAACCGCTGGCCAGATAAATGCTCAGAAAGAACTGGGCATCTCTTAGTACTTCAAAATTCTCATCTCATACTCAATCCTTCTTTGTTCTGATTTTGTGGAATTCAGTGATATGGCAGGTTAAGAGGCATGTCATCCACTAACCAAATGTCATGCTATACTCAGTCTGTAAATCCAAGGTCCTCATCCCCAATGGTGATCACATGGGCATGTTCAGCAAGTAAGGCTTTTAACTCTGTCTGCTGCTCCACTGTACATCCTATATCCAGCTGTGACACAACTTTAAACCAATACTCTTGCTTTGATGGTGGTGTCGTGCCCATAGAAATCTCTTCAGCATTTGTAGAAATGCACTAGAAGGTAACTTTGTGTCCTGAATCAATATCCACCTTTACTTATGACAAGACACAGATGCAAGTTCTAGAGTGCAGCCACAAATCTTCTATAGACAGATTATAGACTTGGACTGGGCCCTTATTCTGGTTTAAGCTTATCATGGTGGGTATAACCAACACTCCTCCAGGCAAAGTTTAATGGGCCAGCTCAAGCAGCCACTGTCTTTAACATTTTTCACCAATTGACTACCCATTTGTATAATTGTAGTTACAGAGGCCGCTGAAACATGGACCACAGACTTCCCTGCTATCAAGGCCACCCAAACCTTAAGCACATCACAGGTCTGTACATGTGATCAGTCTCCAGTCCCTCTTGTAATGGGGGTTCAATCTCTGTCTGCACTGACTTATGATGTACATTCCCCACAATACAGAAGACAACTTCCGCAGAAGGTGTAGGGTCCTTTATTACTAATAATACACAGTTGGGTATTTTTATATCCATAGTTTCTATCTCTAGTTCAAGATATTCCAGATATGGTATGTCCAGTCCATTGGTGGCAGTGAGTTTAAGCCATCCAGTAGCTGACAGCATGTTATTATCATCACCTCCGAGGTGATGTCATAAGAAACTTTCTGAAATGGTGCTAACTTGGCTACTCATGTCCAAGAGGCAAGACATTTATATGCCCAGAATCTTAATATATACTTGAAGGCACATTCTCACTGACCACTTCAACAGTTCTTCTTTACTTGAGTCTACAGGGTGCCCAAATCAGATTGCTTAACTCACAGAAACTGGAATATCACATTTCCCGACTCATTGGAACAGGGAGCAGATTTCAGAGAGTTGGAATTTCAGGGACAATTTCTGCTATATGCCCAGATTCCTGACATTTATGCAAATGGGCTGGCCATCATCAGTGAACCTTAACTGGGCTCTTGAGTTGTTTGTTCGCAGGGAGTGCATTCCCTGTTGTGGTACTAAGCCCCTAATAGCCTGTGTCAACTCAAGGATCTGCCTGCCTTGCTTGGTGACTACATCCATTACCTGTAATAACATGACCTGTTTGGAGTCCATGGATTTCAATTCTGCACATTGTGCATGTTCACTGAAAGAACTATAAGTACTATTTAAATTCTTAGGAGTTCAAACCCTCCCCAACTCTTCCTCCCTTAACAACTTAAACTTTTTCCTAAATAACATCAAAGTTGTTGCCTGAATGCCAGTTCTCGAATGACCTATACAAACTGGTCTCATTTAGCATTATCCTATCATTTGCCACAGCCTCTGGTGCTTTCTTAGTAATTTGACCTAAATCTTGAGATAGTATGAGAGAAATCACAAACATCTTTTCCCTCTTTCTGCTCACCACTTTAAAGATCTTGGAGCAGGTAAGCAATGCTGCGCCTATCAACAAAATATTTTCTGAGATAGTCAGCACATCAGTAGCTGCATCCATGTTTACATCACATCTCAGGCGAACCTCATATACATATTTTTAAGCCCACTCTTCAATGACACAATTAATTCCACTGCCTGGAAACTCCACACAGATATGCCAACTAGCTGAGATTTGAACCAGCGACCTTCTTGCTGTGAGCCAACAGTGCTAACCACTGAGCCGTTGTGTGTATATATGAATGACAAAGTGAAGTAGACCAAAATATCCTCAAAAGCTAGACATTATGCAGAGATCAAAAGAAATAAATAAAAACAAATGAGAAAGAATATAATTGAGATTTACCAGTCTGAAGAAGGTTATAAAGCCATTTCCAAAGCTTTGGGAGCTTTGCAGCAAACCATGGTGAGAGCATTATCTACAAATGGCAAAAACATGGAACAATAGAGAACCTTCCCAGGAGTGGCCGGCTGACCAAAATTACCCCAAGAGTGCAGCGACAACTCCTCTAAGAGGTCACAAACGATCCCACAACAACATACAAAGAACTGTAGGCCTCACCTGCCTCAGTTAAGGTGAGTGTGTTCCTGACTCCATCATAAGAAAGAGACAGGGCAAAAAGCTGAGCAAAAAGAACATAAATGCATGTCTCAGGTTTGCCAGAAAATATCTTAATGATCCCTAATACTTTTGGTAAATATTCTGTGGACTGACGAGACAAAAGTTAAACTTTTTGGAAGGTGTACATCCCATTGTGTGTGATGTAAAAGTAACACTGGGGCTGTTTTGCTGCTTTAGGACCTGAAAGGCTCGCTGTGGAACCATAAATGAAACCATGAATTATGCTGTGTACCAGAATATCCTAAAGCACACAACCAAGTCAACTTCTGAATAGCTAAAGAAAAACAAAATTGGAGTGGCCTAGTCAAAGCCCTGACCTGAGTCCAATTAAGATGCTGTGGTATGAGCCTAAAAGGTGGTTCATGCTTGAAAACCCTCCAAATCTGGCTGAATTACAACAATTCTGCAAAGATGAGAGGGCCAAAATTTCTCCAAAGCACTTTAACAGACTCATTGCAAGTTATTGAAAATGTTTGATTGCAGTTTTTGCTGTTAACTCTTTCCCTGTCAGCATTTTTTTAGTCAAGAGCAAGGAGTCTGGGCATTGCAGGCAGAGTAAGGAGAGAGGCTGGGTCCGGCAGGGCAAGGAGCCTGGGTGGTGCAGGCAGTGGGCCATGCTCTGGGGCAGGAGCCAACACTGGTGGGCGCTCTGGGACTGGAGCAGACACTGGCAGATGCTCTGGGGCTGGAGCCGACACTACCTTGGTGTCGTATCCTCCTCTGTGAACGAGTTAGCTCTTGGGGGTTGGACATGGGGTGTGAGCGGGGTCCATTCCCCCTGCAGGAACTCCCTATCCTGTAACAGACAAACATATTCCACCACCTCCCAATAAGTCAGATAAATTGCACTGCCTCTCCCAGTTGAATGTCCAATTCAATCTGACCAAAAAAGAAATGTACGAAGGCTTCTGGACTGCCCTGAGGAGAAAGAAATAAGCCCATAGTCGCTGCTAGGTCCTCTTTTGGGACCGGTTCGTTCTTTTAGGGTTTGTGATGGAAAGGAGGACTCAAGTGCAGCAAAATGGCTCTTTAATTAACAGTACAAAAAGAATAAAAGGGCAACAAAAACTACCCTAAGGGGGAAACATTAAACATAAACAAAATTTCACTGGGTTGGCAAGACAAGGCAGGACAAGGCAGAACAGAGGAAGAATCAATGATAACGAACTGGGCCAGGTCAACAGATATGCAGGGGCTATAAGGAAAAGAAATTAAGAATTAAACAGATGAACAGAATAAACTAATAATTGGTATAACTAGATAGGTGGCACAGAGCCATGTGCTCACATCAAACAGGGCTAGAACACTCAGCCAATGAGAATACTCATTAACCGTGTGTTCACATAAAACAAAACACTAAAGCACATGGCCACATGTAAACAGGAGCCACGTGATTCACACAACACAAGACACAAGAATGAAAGCAAGACACAAGCACATGATAAGCAAAAGTACATCTACCTTATGCTCACATATGTGGCATGCATTTTCCGATCCCTGATCCTTGATCCTCCAACTTGAGAACTTCATCTCTGTTCCCAAATGCAATGACTTCAGTTTTATCTTTGTTTAAAGAAAGTTTTGAAGAAAGTTTTAGCACATCCAACTGTTAATTGCATCAATGCATTGGCAGAGGGTGTCAATGGGACAGTAGTCATTAGACAATAAGGCTAAGTAGATCTCAGTGTCATCAGCATAGGTGTGGTAAGAGACTTGGTTATTTTTCTTTGGCTCAGTGGGAGCATATGAAGGTTGATCAGGGGATCAGAGGTGCCAGAATTTAACCTTGTGGGACTCCATATTGTCATGGGTGTCCACCTCGACCTATTGTCACCTATACTGACATAGTAACCACTCCCTTCAAGGTACATTTACATTTAGTCATTTAGCAGACGCTTTTGTCCGAAGAGTGCACATTGATGTTTGCCACAAGGCTGAAGGTTGATGTTTCATAATCTATACGATCTCTTCCAAAATTTGATGGAGAGCCTCCAGTGAGATATATA
>CAIGQV010016269.1:415290-460818 GCA_903798115.1 Danio jaintianensis | reverse complement strand
TCCCTAATAATAAACGGAGCAATTCCAATAGGGCCTACGCACCGTTCCGGTGCTCAGTCCCTAATAATAAACAGAGCAATTCCAATAGTGCCTATGCACCGTTCCGAGGTGAGGAACATGTTAACCCTTCAGTAGTTACTCATGCGTTACTACTGGATATCTGGAACATTATTTTAAAGTGAAAAACATGTTAACCCCTCTCTAATTACTCATGCATTACCGCAAAAACTACTGGTGATCTGGCCCATTATTTTACAGTGAAAAACATGTTAAGCCCTCACTAATTACTCATGGGTGCCTTGTCAGTCCATAAGAATTACTGGTGCTATGGACCATTATTTAAAAATGAAAAAGGTTTTAACCCCTCACCAACATATCACCCTGTAATAACTATGTACAACTTAAAAAAACTGCAGTAATTGAGTCTAACATTTTCTTTAAGTATACTAAACTGTTTTTTTTTTTATTAAATTACATGTAAAAGCACCTCCACACAACCATACTGTCACAATCACACAAGGAAGACGAAGAAGGATAAACTTTAAGGGTATTTATTCGGGTAATGCAACAACAGTAGCAAGGTGACACATCAGACAGTTCAGTACTTGGGTAAACGCCAACATAAGAATAGTCACTTCCCTTAAATAGGTGTGTTTGCATCCACATGAGGAAGGGAACAGCCACGGAAGAGCACAGGAGAGAAGACCATGAGAACCATCCGTCTTTGATTCCAGCTGGTGAGTGAGGTGAGTATAAATAGTGTGTTGGTAATTGCAGGTACAGGTGATTAGTAATCAGGTGAGGGTTCATGGGTGTGGTGGATGGTGACAGAGCGGTGACTGGGACTGTAGAAACGAGCCGAGGGTGTGACAGTACCCCCCCTCCCCCACCCCCCAACACCCCACGTGTGACTCCAGGCACACTAGACCGGCTGCGGGGACGGCCTTGACCTCGGGGAGCTGGGCAGTCTGGGTATTGGTGGTGGAATTCCTCAAGGAGGGTCGGATCTAGGATGTCGTTACGGGGTGTCCATGATCTCTCCTCGGGACCGAATCCTTCCCAGTCTATAAGGTACTGGAGCTGGCCGTTCCGCCGCCGGGAGTCGAGAACTTCCTGGACTCGGTAGATGTTGTCACTGAGGACTTCGGTTTGTTCTGGAGGGAGAGGAAGTTCCGGTTCTGTGGAAGGAGGGAGAACTGGGTTAGAGTGAGGTTTTAGGAGAGACACATGAAACGTGGGGGAAATCCGGTAATGTGGAGGTAAGTTGAGGTGGTAGGTGACAGGGTTAATTTGGGAGTGAATGGTGAATGGTCCCATGTAGCGGGGACTCAGCTTACGGCAGGGCAGACGGAGGTGAATGTCCCTGGTGGAAAGCCATACCTTATCTCCTGGATGGTAAGTGGGGTTAGGTAACCTGTGGCGATTGGCAGTGTCGGTATACCTCCATACTGCCTGCTGTAGATGGACATGTGCTGAGTCCGACACCCTCTCGCTCTCCTGGAACCAGTGTTTGGCGAAGGGAATTCTGAGCATACTCAGCCCATGGTAGATACTGGCTCCAGGTGTTTTGATGACGGGCACAGTAAGTCCGGAGGTAACGGGAGATCTCTTGGATTTTGCGCTCGGTCTGTCCATTGGTTTGAGGGTGGTAACCAGTCGATAGACTGATGGTTGTGCCCATAAGTTGGAAGAACGCCCGCCAGACCCTGGAGATGAACTGAGGTCCTCTGTCGGACTCTATGTCTTCTGGGAGCCCATAATTACGGAAGATGTGGTTGAAGAGTGATTCGGCCATTTTGAGAGCTGTGGGAAGACCGTTGAGAGGGATTAGTTTACAGGTTTTAGAAAAGCGGTCTACCACCACAAGAATTGTAGTATAACCTTGCGAGGGAGGTAAATCTGTGGCGAAGTCCACTCCGAGGTGTGTCCAGGGCAGGCGGGGAATGGGTAGAGGTTGTAGTTTCCCTTCAGGAATTCGACAAGGAGTAGTGGTAATGGCACAGACCGAGCATCCCCGGATGTACTGGGAGACGTCCTTGGACATGTTCGGCCACCAGTACTTTTGTTGGAGGAGCGAGAGGGTTCGCCTGCTGCCAGGGTGTCCTGAGCCGAGGGAAGTGTGCGTACTATCAAGTAGCTGGAGACGATACCGGGTTGGCACGTATGTGAGGCCCAGGGGAAGTTCTGGGGGTGCTGGCTCCTCGGAGGTGGCGGCGTGAATTTCCTCGTCAACTTGCCACAGGATGGGTGCTAGAAAGACAGAAGAGGGTAAAACAGGGTCAGGAGTGTCAATATTGGGATTTGGTGAGTACATACGTGAGAGGGCGTCAGCTTTCAAGTTTTTATGACCAGGCCGATAGGTGATCTCGAAGTCGAAGCGGGCAAAGAATAATGACCAGCGGGCTTGACGAGCATTAAGACATTTAGCATTGCGGAGACACTGGAGGTTTTTGTGGTCAGTTATGACAGTGAAGGGGAATTTAGCTCCTTCGAGCCAGTGCCGCCGCTCTTCGAGGGAGAGTTTAATGGCCAGTAGCTCGCAATCACCTATACCATAGTTCTGTTCAGCTGGAGTTAATTTTCTGGAATAGTACGCACATAGATGAAGAGCTCAGGGTTCACCAGAACATGAAGAATGGCACCGACCCCTCTATCAGCTGCATCTACCTCCACAATGAAGGGCAGCGTGGGATTTGGATGTCTGAGGATGGGTGCTGTAGTGAGCTTTTGTTTGAGTAGTTCGAAGGCTTGGTGAGCATTAGAGTCCCAAGATAAAACGCGTCGTCCGCCTTTAAGAAGGGAGGTTAGAGGGGCTGAGAGGAGGCTGTAGTTTCTTATAAAGTGTCGGTAAAATGTAGACAATGGTGAAACGGTGAAGAAAGTCTCGGAAGATTTCATTCATGAAATTTTTGAAAATGGATGAACTGTTGGCTAGGCCATAGGGCATCACCTGATATTCGTAGTGGCCAGTCGGGGTGATGAAGGCGGTCTTCCGTCCGTCCCTTTCTCGAATGCGAATCAGATTATATGCACTTCTGAGGTCAAGCTTGCTGAAAACCCATGCATCTCGGAGTTCTTCCAGGGCTGCTGGTACTAGTGGTAGTGGGTATGCGAACTTGACTGTGGCGTCGTTGAGCACACGATAGTCTATGCACGGTCGTAATCCTCCATCCTTCTTGGCGACGATAAAGAAACTAGAAGCTGCCAGTGACGTAGATGGTCTGATGAACCCCTGATGGAGAGCTTCTTCAATGTACTACTCCATTGCCTCATGCTCAGGACGGGAAAGAGGGTAGATCCTTCCATGCGGTAGTTTGACATTTGGCAGCAGGTCGATACTACAATCCCAGGACTGGTGTGGGGGTAATTGGGTGGCTCGTTCCTTGCTGAAGACATCGGTGAAGCGTGCGTAGATGGTCGGGATGGTGACGGAGGAGGAGTTGGTAGGGTTTTCCATTCAAGGTAACGTGATCCGGAAATGAAGAAGTGGTACAGGCAAAAAAAAATGTTGAGAAACGTTGGTGGCTTTCTTAATAAAAGTCTCTATATTGGCACTGTCATCGTAAATGACCATTTGTGTTCAGATCTTTACGGTAGGCTGCAAGGAGGGCCGCTGCTATATGCAGCGAGAGCTCAGAAGTGTAAAGTATAGTCATGGATGGTGGCATTACCTTGGTGGAGAGTGATTAGTTCATCGTGCACTGAGAGTGGGGTGAGTGAAACAGCAAATACCTCTTTAAAGTGGCTGACGAAGGTTTGATAGGTGGCCATCACTGGGCTGCGGGCATTCCAGAGAGCATCCGCCCGTTGGAGGGCTCGTCCTGTGAGAAGGGAAATCAAGAAAGCTACTTTTGAAATCTCATTGGGGAACTGATGAGTGTTAGCCTCTATGTAGAGAGAGCATTGCAGTAGGAAACCATTACAGGAACTCGGCTCGCCGGAGTAGCTCATCGGTCGAGCGAGGGGAAGGGAACATCCACGGAAGAGCACAGGAGAACATCCACAGAAGAGCACAGGAGAAAACGGGAGAGAAGACCATGAGAACCATCCGTCTTTGATTCCAGCTGGTGAGTAAGGTGAGTATAAATAGTGTGTTGGTGATTGCAGGTACAAGTGATTAGTAATCAGGTGAGGGTTCACGGGTGTGGTGGATGGTGACTGAGAGCGGTGACTGGGACTGTAGGAACGAGCCGAGGGTGTGACACATACTGAGTAGTTTCTACAATTAACAATGGATGATTTGAACAAAAGGAATTAGGGTAAAGTTAACAAAATTTCTATGAACAAATACAAACGCTTTAGGTCTGTTTCTATCACATATCAGTTACATGTATATTTCACTTTATAATATTGTTACATTTACAAATGTTTAGCATGTAAGGTAAACAATTTTTTTTTTTACAGATTTTTTTCAATTTAAAATTGTTCTTTAAATAAATTATGTATGTTCTATTAAATAAGTAGGAATGAATTAAGCATAGTTTTAGAAACAATTATTTTTATACTTCAGATATTTTGAGCCACCAATAACTGTAACTGTCCTTTGGTAAACAAGCAGTAACTTAAATGCCACAGTGAATCATAAATATATACATGCATAAAATAAATTAAATTAAAAAAAATGTATACATATATTTATAAAAAAACAACATTGCTCCAAATGTCTTAAGGCTTATTCAAATACTGCCTTCAAATATTGTAATAAAAAAATTTACATAGAAAATTTATACATAAAGGGAATGTAACACTAAAACTAGAGATGGACCCAACTGAAAGTGACAGTTAGTTTATTAAATATAGTAAATAAACACCCAAAAGCCATAGAAGTGCAGAAACGGTCTTGTAGACAGCTGGGTTCAGGAAGTCCAGCTTAGATATACAGTACGAGAGTCTAGAGTCCTAACGAGACACAGACAGCAGCATGAACAAACAATGAACTGAAAAGGAAACACAGAAATGCCAGTGAGATATAGGTGTGATAATGTGCAACAGCTGAAGCTTGATGATTAATCAGCTGGGCGGTGCTAAGCAATGGTGCCACCAAACATAACCGTATCACATGACATAAACCGGAGGAATCGGAGAGGGCGGATTAATGGTCACACAAAAAACAGGCTTTAATTTGGAAACATGAAACATGGACTAATGATTTTAGTGACAGTAAACAGATCAATAAATTTAGGAGCAAATGTATTTTTAGAACCACTGTCCTATAGTATATTAATCCCCAAAGACGTCAAAATATAAAGCAAACTTGAAATAATAAAACTCTTTGAACACTCACTTTTTCTAGGTAGTATTTATCAAGATGGTAAAGAATAAATAAATTAAGTCTCAAGAATAAAATATAAATATTCAACATACCTGATTGAAGCATATACTCTTGTTCATATTTCAAACTTTCCTCTGCCTCCATTCTATTGCTCCACCCACCTGTAAGCAGCTGCGGTACCTGCTAAGGTCCAAGAATATGTGGTTTGCGTTTTGCTCAACAATGCCCAGTTTACCAGTGCAACCATACTGTAAACATTTAAACACCCCTAAAGCTGACAACTGTTTTGTACAAATACAAAAACTTTTACATAAAATCATAAAAGAAAACATTGTATGGTGTAGAAACTCATAATGTAATAACTGCATGTAATGTTAAAACTATTATTGCATATAAAGTAAAATTATTATTGTAATGAAATGTTCAAAATGTATTAATTATCTCAAAATTTAATAAAATAGAAATCAAATAAAAATCTCATATTGTAATAACAATTATTACATTATGAGAAACGCATTACATTATAAACTTACCAAAAATATTGCCACATTGTCATATCCAGTGTTGGGGGAAACGCGTAACAAGTAACATGAGTTTCGTAATAATATTCCTTTTCTAAGTAACAAATAAAGTAACGTATTACTTTTCAAAATTAAGTAATAATATTTGAGTTACTTTTCCAAGTGATGGGTTGCAGCTGGAAGGGCATCCCCTGCGTAAAGCATATGCTGGATAAGTTGGCGGTTCATCCCGCTGTGGCGACCCCAGATTAATAAAGGGACTAAGCCGAAAAGAAAATGAATGAATGAATTTGAGTTACTTTTTAAAAAATGTAATGCGAGTTAGTTTTTAGTTTAGGTAATTCGCTTTTAAAAAACAAACTGCTGAATTAAAATGATCGTAGTCACGTTGAATCCCGCATGCAATGAGAGAATATAGGAACAGATAGAAAAGAAGACAGCAGAGCCTTACATTTCTGTGATGGAAATTATCATTATTTTGAACACATGGAAGAAAAAGAAAAGAGGATTATCTAAATAGACAGTTATTTTACTTTTTAATAAGACAAGAAGTACAAAAGTGGCAAACGCATTGCTTTAAACTTTCATTATTAATCTATATATACGGCATGTATAGCTCTGGGGTCAGAAATTTCTCAGAAGATAACACTATCCTGCATTAATTTTTTATGTGTTTTTTTTTTTTAAGGTAAATTAAGGTTCAGGTCAAGCCTCAGCCAGGTCAGAAAAAGTAATGCAAAAGTCACTCAAAAGTAACGTATTACTAACCATAAAAAGTAACTAAGAGACGCAACTAGTTACTTTTTTGGGGAAGTAACTCAATATTGTAATACATTACTTTCTAAATTAACTTTCCCCAACACTGGTCATATCTGTAATAAGCTTTTCAAAAAAAAATTAAAAAGTAAACTTTAAACTACCAGCTTTAACTATGCATGCAATAATATTAATAACTAGAAAATAACTTTCTCTGGATAAAATGTGAGTGGTGCAACATTAATATCTCTGCTTCAAAACATCATTCAAACAACACTTTTGACTTATAGCAATGACTACATTGTAGCAATGATAGCTACATATAACTAACTGTTGTAAATGCTAAAGCTAAATGCTGTAACTATGTACTCTCAAAAAAATATTTTGCTGCTTGTTCAAACTACTTATTTAAAATAAGCTTGAACACAATTCTGGAGATTTTGGGAGGGAAACTTTTTTTATGTTCAATCCACTTAAATTTGTTACGCTAACTTTATCGATTTATGTTGGGATAGCATGAATGAATTTTGTGGAACCCTGAATTTTTTACAGTGTACTTTAACATGCTACATATCCATATGATGTATGTTAGCATAGCCTAGCCACATCATAAAACACGCTAAACATGCTATTAACATTGAGTGAAAAGCTAAAACAATTAATATCATACTAAAATTGTCCTGCTATGTTCACCTGATTGAAATGTTGCTAGCATTAAGCTAGTCATGTTGTCATCATGCTAGCTACATGTTAATTGTATTAGCATTATACTAGCTACATGCATCATTTTAGCAACATGCTTACCTAGTAAACATCATGCAAGCAACATGCTGCTGGGGTGTTTGAAGGGTAAATTGCTCGAGTATATAGTGCTAGGGTGTTTAATTGTTGCTAGTGTATGGTGATTGGTGATTGTAATTGGTGATTTGGTGCCCTGAGTCAAATGTGGGCTCCAGCCTCATGTTTATATTACCGTTAATCCAAGGATCTGCCTTTTAGGGTCTCTTTGGTCTTTGCTATGGGATTCCAAGGGGTGTCCAATAGGATGATTAAGACTAATTGGTTGTTTGAATTCAAATAAACCCTCCTCCATGTCTCTCTGTCATTGTTATATAATTATAATAATAATTTGCATTAGGCCCGGATTAGGAATTCAGAGGCCCGTGGGCACATTGTCTTGTAGGGCCCCTACCCGGCCGCACCCCTATAGTTGAATTAAAAAATAAGAATAATATAATTTTTTTAAATAAAATTAATCTATAATGTATTGCCCGCATTTTTTAAATAAATGATATATAGTACATATATTTATAGTCTACAAAGATTTAACTTATTTTTAAAGCATTCAAAGCACACTTTAAAAAAAAAAGAAACTAATAAAACTAGTGAAAATCTATGGATTTTAATATACTTATTCAAGTTCACTGAAGCAGTACTAAAAATATATATTTAAGGGTATTTTTAATGTATAACTTCTATAAACTTATAATGCATATGATTTGGATATAACACCGTAATCCAGTCTTCCATAATACACACTTATTAATGATTCATACTTGTCTTCCTCTTGATGAAGAGTAGGCAAAAAGCACTTGATTATAAAGCTGAAAGTATCCGAAATCACACAAAAACCTGTTCTCTCCTGTCTCTCTCCTCTTCAGGGACTTTTTCTGTCTCTCTCTCTCTCTCTCTCTTGTTTTTCTGTCTGTTTCTCTCCTCTTCAGGCACTGTTTTCTGTCTCTGTCTCTCTCCTATTCAGACACACGATGAGTCCAGTCTGCGCTGCGCTGCTGTTAGCTTCCTCCACCTGGTTAACATAGCTTGATAGCTAGCTAACGTTACCATAACGTCTTCTATACCCTCATTCTCCTCATCATGGATCTGTTTGAAGAAGGTGTGTGTATACATGGAACATGCCTCAATAAAGATGCCTCCTCTCCTCTTTTTCTCTCACGTTTGCTAAATCCACTTGTCCGCTCATTTTGATCTACGACAACTACTACACTATAGTAACGTTTCCGCTCTTGACCAATTAAAGCATTCTGTTTAGTTAAAACAAAATATAAAAAAAAAATCTGTGTGCTTTTTATTGATTATACATGATGTCATTTTCTGACAATTTAAATATAAAGATAATAATAATTATATATGGTGTCGACAGTTTGCTAAGAGGAAAGTATATAGTTGTTTAAGCAATATGTGCTTTTTTACAGAGAAGGAGGCACCTTTATTAAGACGTGCTATTTATTAAATGTTCTTCGAACGGAGCCATGAGGTCAGAAATATGGGTGAAGCAGGGCGAATAACATTGTAAATACAAATTAATTATATTAAGATGTCGCTAACATTTAACACCAGGTGGAAAATAACTGTTTATAGAATGTTTAAAATAACTATTTAGATGCTGTTTATACACATGAAATAGGCTAAACCTTATTAAATACCCACGAGTCACTTGTGACTTTATATCACATTTTCATTATTTTCAATTTTAAACAAAAATATTTCCTTTCTATTAAAAATAAATTTATTTCCAATCTGATATGTAATGGGGGAAAAAAGAAGAATGTGTTCATCAGACGCTGGATTCGAATCGGGTTGATGATCGATCGTGTCAAAACATGTTGCTCTCTTTACTTATGTTGTCTCTGTCGATCAAACAGTGATGGGTGAGAATCACTCAAATAGCTTATTCCAACGAGGTGCGCTATTTGCACTTAGCCTAAATGGCTGACTGTGAGATCTGTTTACAAGTGTTGGACTGTAGCTTCGCTACATAATTCCTACAGCTTGTTAATTTGTTCATATGATTTAGTCATTTATTTATTTATTTGTAAAATGAGGAAACAAACAATTATTTTCAGAGTCAGAGAGAATTCTTAAGTAATGTTTCTGAAATTCTGTTACAAACGTCCCTCCCCTCACGAAATAAGAGCCCCCATTTACATATCAAAGTAACAGGTTAACAGCAAATACAATACACACTTGTGTACCAAAAAAAAAACATCAAACAAAGTAAAGAACATGGGTCTCTAAATTCAAATCATTTTTTTTCTTTAAACATTTTTTTTCTATCACCCCAACCTGACAAAAAACATTTGTCATTTACTTTTTTTTCAGTGACTTGACCAATAGTTAAAATCCATCTACACTCCCAAAATCCTAGCAGAAGGTGTGGTGTTTTTTTCTTTCGTCAATAATCAGCCAAGTCTGATGGTTTTGATTTCAGAAGAGTTCTTTATTGTCGACAACAAAGGAGATTTTTCAGGAGACCACCAGCAGCATCTCTGCCTGAAAATTCTACCTCACTGTTGCTCTGGTCTGCTTATATACTCTTTTCCTGCTGTTTTTCCCATTGTTCTACATCTGTCATTGTTTCAACCCCCCTGAACTGACCTTTCTACTATATATCTTGTCCATCTATACTTAACTGTTGAGGTGGTCTTTTCTTTTCCTATGCCCCCCTTGTGACACCTTAGTTGTTTATTCAGGCTCCTTTCCTCATGCCCCCCTTGAGACACCTTATTTGTTTATTCAGGCCATCTTTCCTTTCTAACTCTTGCTTAGTCAGGCTCCTTTCCTGTCTAACTCTACATATGGTATATAAGTTTACCAGCAGATTATACACATACAATTTGATTATATAGATTAACTTCACACTTTAAAGAGTTAAAAATCCACTTCATATTCCCTCCTCTTAAGACTTTAAGTCTTAATATTCTTGTTTTTGGCCATAGTGCAACTTCATGATTCAGTTCTATGTTATATCACCTAATGAAAAATATTTGTCACAGTATTATTACAAATGACCAGATCATGTAATTGCACTTTGGAATGGAGCCGAGCCAAACATCTGTGTCCAATTATTTTTTTTTTTTGACATGAACACAGTAAAAGACTCGATTCCATTTTGTTGTTATGTCATAAGAGGTAATGTTTTAAGCATAAATGTGGTTATACATTTGCTTCTGGGGGTCACAGTTATTTAACACATAGAAAGAATAAAAATATTAACTCAAAGAATACACAATAATAATATATGTTCACCACACACTGTTCTAATCTACCAATCACACACATAATAAGTAGAGTAAGTTGATCTTCAGCCCAGATACTTTGCGTATTGTAGAGAGCCGCCGTTTTGGGGTAGAGGTTGACTAGCACTTACACCTAAGGCATGGATCCTTTTTATTCATCATCCTCCTCCTCATCCAAACTATCTGAATATTCATCACTTGTTACTGTTTTTGACTCGACATTTGGTTGATATGCCCATTTTTGAGGAAGCCCATTCGGATTATTTACTAGCATCAATTTCTCATTTTCCTGATAATGTAGTATTGCCATCTGTTTTGGTGTGGCTTTGATAACTAATGATCTAAATACAGGAAAAACACAACAAAACAATAATCCCCCTATTATCATTGCAACTCCTAAAAACATTCCCATTTTTGCTAACCCCACTCTCCATGCACCAAGTTTCAGATCAAACCAATCCCATATCTTTTCATCTTTCCCTGCATTCGTAGCCATTTCTTGTTGTAATTCTTTCAGTTTGTCATGGCTTTTGTAAATGTTCCTTCTGGTGCAGTATTATTTGGAATGTACGTACAACATTGGCTGCCAAAGAATACGCATACGCCCGATTTATGTAGTTGTAGTTTCCAAATCCCATTCTACTATTTGAACTTCTTGTACTAATCTTACTCTATTGCATTTTCCTCTCCATCCTAGGGGCAAGGACAATAAAAGCTTTCTGTTCCCACACACCCAAAAGAAATCTGCTAACGGTAGAGTTTGATCTTTATACTTGTCTATGTCGGGTAATGATATGGTCTGATTTTCACAATTTTCTGCTGGAGTTATTATTTTTCCATTTTGTATTCCTGTCCCTCGACAGGGTGGAAAGTCATGAGAATCATCAAAATTTCTAACCTTTTTCGTATCTAAATTCCAAGTAATACTGCATTTTCCTTTTAACTGTCCCACATTAATGACCCCTATGGGCTTAACAAAGCATTCATACTCTTTACTATAATCAATAGTATACCATAATGGGATTTCTACTGGGACATTTTGCACCTTTAGTTTTTCATTGATGCCAAAACTTCTACATTTCGACCTTAGTCTAGCTACATGTTTAAAAAGGAGATGGTATTTAGAATGGCTTAGGGAGCCTAAGCATTTCAATTCAATTCAATTCAATTCATCTTTATTTCTATAGCGCTTTTACAATGTAGATTGTGTCAAAGCAGCTTCACATAAAAGAGTGCAGTGAATTGAAACAGTGTCAGTCCAGTTTTCAGAGTTTAAGTTCAGTTTAGTTCAGTTCAGTGTGGTTTAATTTTCACTGCTTAAAGTCCAAACACTGAAGAACAAATCCATTGTTGCATTCAGCCGGACAAAAAAGCCTCAAGTCTTTCTCCATATGGCAAAAGTCTCTATTGAACTGACCACAATGTTCATAAGTGAACGAATTAGGAACAACTACTACTTGGCCCATTGGTGTCTTTGTACAGAACAGGCAGTCTTTCTTTTTTATCTCTGCTGTAGTATACACTGCCCATTCAAACCACTGATTACTTTGCGCCATTTCCCAAAGTTCATCCAGTTTAATGTTGTCCACATATATACTATAATTTATCTCCACATTCCTCCTCTGCTTTCCGGCTACTTCTAGTGTCATTTCAACTAGGCTTGCATTAGAGCTTTGCTCCATTAATGACTGATTTGCTATTGATAAAGGCGTATAGTTGAGTGTTTGATTCATGTAACCCAAAGTTATGTTGTCTTGTGAAGCTAAAGTAGTGTAGTTAGAGTTCTTGGGCTCTGGAGTCATGAAGTTTTTTACAGCTTGAGAGGTGTGATTAATAGGTTGAATCGTTGAATGTGCAGTGGTGGTGTTTTCCATCCCTTCAATTTGTTGTATCTTTATGATATTGAGGCATATTATCAGAGATATGAGCGGTATGCTTTTATTCACCTCCTTCAGCCACGTTTTGCACATCATTGTCTTCTGCTCTGAGGTTTTCTTGCTCACTTGTTTCTAGCTGGGGCTCTTCTCCTCTGGACTTTACTTTCGGCACCCTTGTACAGTGATTCAGATGATACCAGCAGGTGCTTCCTTCCACTTGGACAGCTGTTGGAGTTGCTCTTATGACTCGATATGGTCCTTCTCTTTTGGCCTCATTCCATTTCCGCCGGAACACCCTTAGATACACCTGGTCACCTGGCACAACTGTATCTGGCGTCTCTGCTTCTTCACGAGTCTCCTTTCTGGTTTCCTGCACATAAATAGCTTTGTGTATGGCAGTTAGATTCTTCTTCTAATTGTTCTAATGGGGGTCCTTTATAAGGACCACGGCAAAATGGCACAGGCATGGGACGACCAGTTAACATTTCATGCGGTGTTAAATGTGTGTTCCTGTTAGTTTGCATTCGATAACTCATCAAAGCAAGAGGTAAAGCATCAATCCAGTTAAGTTTAGTACTTGCACATATTTTATTGAGTTTGGCCTTGATGGTTCCGTTGACTCTTTCAACCATTCCTTGAGATTGTGGATGGTAAATGCATCCTAATCTTTGCTTAATTCTCAATTGTTGCAGTACTTGTTTAACTGTCTTTTGTATGAATGCTGATCCATTATCTGAACTTATTTCTGATGGTATTCCAAATCGTGGAATTATTTATCTTTAGAAATTTAATAACAGTTCCTGCTCCCTGATCTGCTGATGGCACTGCCTCCACCCACCTGCTAAACCTGTCAATTACCGCAAGCATGTATCTCTTGCCTTGCACTCGTTTTATCATATCCACATAGTCCATAACTAAATGTTTGAATGGCCCTTCTGGTACTGGTATATGACTTATTGGTGTTGCTGTTCCCTTTCGTACATTATATTTTGCACAAATTTCACATGTGGACAAAAATTCACTAACCATTGCATTTAAATAAGGAGACCAATATCCTTGCTGTTTAATTTTCCTTATCACTTCACCTTTTGCACAATGATCAAATCCATGTGCATCTGCAATGAGAATATTTAGTAGTGACGTTGGTGAAACAATTTGCCCTTCATGAGTACGCCAAATATTTAGTGAATCTTTTTTAGCTCCCCTTTGATGCCACATAGATTGTTCATAGGCACCTGCTTGTTGTTGAATTCGCACAATATCATCTAATTGTGGTTCAGGTTCTATAAGCACTATAGGAGTTAGAATTGCTACCTGACATCCTGATGCTTTTTTAGCTTCTGAATCTGCTACATTATTTCCCTTAATGACAAAATCATTTCCTTTTTTTTGAGCTTGACATTTGATGACTGCTAGTCGTTTTGGTTGCATCATAGCTGAAATTAATTGACCTATTGTTCAGCATGTTGGATGGGAGACCCATCTGTTTTCTTGAAACCTCTTTGTTTCCACACTGCCCCAAACAAATGACATACACCATGTGCATATGCTGAATCAGTGTAAATGTTAGCTGTTTGTCCTTTTGCTAACTGACATGCTGCTGTAAGAGCTTTTCATTCCACTAACTGAGCAGAGCAAGGTTGTACACACTGTTGGGATATTACTGGTAAAAAATTCTCTTTTTCCTTTTTTACTACTGCATATCCTGTATGAATTCCTAAATGGTCTCTAAAACTAGAACCATCTACAAAATATGTGACTTCTGTCTCAGGAAGGGGTATAGATTCCAGATCAGGTCTTAATCTAGTAAATGCCAATGAGTCTGCTACACAGTCATGTGGCTGTCCTTCAAAAGCTAAAGGAATTAACTCAGCTGGGTTGACTGTCTTACATCGTTTAATGGTAATGTCTGGATAAGTCAAAAGTGTGTAGTATGCCAAAATACGGGCCTGAGTTAGTACAAATTTCCCTTGCTCTATTAATTCCACAGTTTTGTGATGTGTATAAATAGTCGCTGGATACCCCATGCTTATTGTAGATGCTTTCTCATAAGCATAATAAACTGCTGCTAGGCCCTGTTGGTGACATGGTGGGTACCCCTGTGCTGTATTGTCTAACTTAGTGCTATAGTATGCTATAGGCTGTTTTTTCCTCCCACTACAAGTTTCTTGCATTAATACAGCTGATGCATACCCATCAGCTCTATTTGCTACGTATAAGAAAAATTCTTTGGAATAATCTGGGTTTCCTAGAGCAGGTGCTTCTTGTAGTTCTTTTTTTATTGACTCAAATGCTATGATTGCATCTGTGTTCCATCTTACTGGATTTTTCTACTCCTGCCTGTTTTATGATTTCTCTCAAAGGTGCTGTTTTTATGACATAATCGTCAATCCAATCAGCACTGAAACCAGTCATTCCTAGAAATGTCATCATCTGTTCTATTGTCTGTGGCATGGGTGATTTACTTATGCCCTCTAATTGATCTGGAGCTATATCTCGTGTACCAAAGGCAATCAATCGTCCTAAATATTCAACCTGCGGCTGGCAGTATTCTATTTTATTTTTAGATACTTTGTGACCTCCTTCAGCTAACTTAGTAAGTATTTTGATAGAATCTCTATGGCATTGTTCCAGGGATGGAGAGCAAATAATTAGATCATCTACATATTGTATTAATGTACTATCCATCATCAGATCCTCCAAATCTGCTTTAAGAACTTGATTAAATACATGTGGAGAGTGCTTAAATCCTTGTGGCATTCTAGTGTATGTATACTGTTTACCAGCATAGGTAAATGCAAACAAATATCTACTTTCCTCTGCCAAAGGCACACTGAAATAAGCTGAACAAAGATCAATTACAGTAAAATACTTGGCATCAGGAGGGATATTTGTCAGTAGAGTATGTGGATTTGGTACTTCAGCTGTAAAATCCTCCACTATATCATTGATTGCCCTTAGACCATGAACTAAACGCCATCTGTTTTTGTCTGGTTTGATTACAGGCATAATTGGAGTATTACAGTAACTGGTTGTTTCTACTAATACTCCTGCTTTCACTAATCCTTCAATAGAGGTTCTTATGCCTGCTTCAGCATCAGGTCGTAAAGGGTACTGCGCTTTTCTAGGCAGCTGAGCATTTGGTTTAATTTTAACCCTCACTGGGCTGGCTGATTGAATTAGCCCAACATCTGAATCATGTAACGACCATAATTTAGTTGGTACTTGACTTTCCATTTTCTTAAATAATTCAGTTTCTAAACTATCTATCACTTTTGACATTGCATTCATTTGTGTCATTTTTTCTTGACTGAGAATCACTTTCTGAGGTATTCCCAGCAATTGAGTTGCACATACAACTTTGATGTAATTTTTATCAGAAGACTGAAAAATCAATGGATGTTCTGTAGCCTCCCACCTGCTCTGTTCTGCCGGTTTCATCATTGGGCCTAAATCTTTTGTTTCCCAATTTTTTCCTACACATATGGCAATATGTGGAACTGAATCTATTACATTAAACCATTTCTCCACAAATCCTTCTCTTGGTACATGTAATGCTGCTCCCTGTTGCCCTACAATCATGTATTGTGAAACAATTAAAAATTTTTGCCCCTCAGTTTTTTCCTGCCATTTCTTTTCTATGTCCAAATTTCTTTTTGGATCATACATCATTGTACAATGAAACCCAGATTGTATCATTTGTGATTCAGGAATTTGGGCTTCAATGTTTTTGGGCTTCAATTTTCCCCATTTATTTACTGTCTCCCTTACTACTTTGTCTATTTGCCCTATCCAGTAGATATTAGCCTTTGGTTCTGCAATCATCATTTGAGTTTCAATTCCTTTTGCATCAATATATACACCCTCAGGGGAAAACCAAATGTGTAAACCTAATTTACATGGTGCATCTCTTCCAAGTAAATTGACAGGTGTCTGAGTTGAGACAAGAATGGGTAGAGTCACACTTTGATTTTTAGTTTCTATGCATACTGGAGAGGTCATTGGTATTAACTGTATTTTTCCCGAGAATCCTATAGTCTTTGCATATTTACCAGACGAGAAGATGAGCAGCATAATTTGAATTAATGGATGTGTACACAGCACCTGTATCGAGAAGCATTGGTATTATTTTACCCTCTATTTTGATTGGTAGCATAGGTTCTTGACTAGAATTTGTTGTTATCATTGGAAGCTGATTTTCCCCTGCAGGATTCTCTGGGCCCCATCAATATCCCTGATTCGGACCTCTATATGTATTAACTGGGCCTTGATTTGGATTTGGATAGGGCTGATGCCATCCCCCCCTTGCACCCCGAGGAGACTCCCATGGATTTGTGGGGCAGTCCCTCTTGTTGTGGCCTGTCCAACCACATCCTCAACAGACACCAGGAGGCGTCAGAGCATAGGGCCTGCTTGTCCCCTTCTGCTATCTTTGTGTGGACCTTTTCTGCCACCTTGCTGCTGTGTATAGATGTTAATGACTGGTGGGGCCATCTGGGTTTGGTGAGGTGGGTAAACTGCAGATGAGCTTGGCTGTGTCACTGGTGGTGCTGTAACTGGAGCCATCAAATCTCTGGATTCCCCCTCCTCTGTCACTACAGAAGCTTGAACCTTCTTCTTGCTTTTTCTGGTCAATTCTTCCAGCAGTAGCTGAGTTAGTTTTCTCTGCAAATCATTCTCTTGTTTTTTGAGTTTTTGTTCAGTCTTTCTGTACTGGTCAACAGCATGGGACACATAATCACAAAACTCCTTATGTGATTTAGAGTTCAGGCCAACTACATCTTCTAGTCGGCTTTTAACTGCACAAGGCAAAGAGTCAATTATGGCTTGTCTAAACAGTGTAGCCATTGTTGGGTCCTTTTCAGGATCACCCTCTGTGTCCTCCCTCCATCTTTTCAAATGTCTCTGCACATATGCTATTGGGTTTTCACCTTCCCCCAGCTGTTCCCCTTTTAACATCTTTGGGTCAAGTCTGAGAGGATATTCGGCACGTACAGCCTGCCATATTGCAGGTCTAAATGGATCAAAAACAGTTCCATCAGCGTACTGAGAGCTCACATCTCTTTCCAGGTCAGCAGCTTGGAAGATTTCCCCCATCTTTGCAACTCCGACTGTCTTTGCAAGTAAAGACTTAATATCTCCAATAGCAAGCATCCTCCCCACTGTGTTTTCTTCAAAGATCTTAATCCACTTTTCTGCCCCCTCGTGAATGTTTGGGAGTTTACTAGCAAGGCCCTCCAAATCCTGAGATTGCCAAGGAATGTATTGGCCCTGTGCCCCTTTAATCAAGATTGGGAATTGTGAAGCTAATGACCTCAGTTTTTGACCTCTTTCCCATTTCCCTTCCTCAACTGAAGACTCCTCCCATTCACTGTCATTTTCTTTACTGTCTGAGTGCACACTTCTCTTTTTTTCCAAGTCATTTGTATCTTTTAGTATTTTTTCTGTTTCTTTAATTTTTCTTGTTAATTCAGTTTCTACACCTCCCCCTTCTGCCCCAATTTCCTTGTTCATACATCTCAATTTTCCTAATGCTTCATTACTTTGTACTTTGTTTTCACATTTGGTGTTTATTTTATCTAATGCCTCCCGCACTTGTTTATAACAATCTAGTGGTATACAGGTCTCACTTTTATCCTCTCTCTGTTTTTTAGGCTTTACTTCTCTTCCTGCATCTGTTTCCTCCATCTCTATCTCTCCCTCTATTTTAAGCTCCCCTGCTACCCCATTACACCTTTTAGAGTTGGAAACTGCCCTTCTGACTGCATGTAAGGTGGGGGGCTTCTGTTTCTTTTTCTGTGTCTTTCAACATTTTTCTTGCCTTTTTTATACTTTTCAATTTATCCTGTTCTTCTTTTTTAAACAGATTGAGAACTTCTAGTTCCTTTGCTCTTTTTGCTTCTATTTCCGCTTTCTTTGTCATGATGCCTTTTGTTTTATAGTTTTATATCAATATCTCCAATTCACTGCATAACTCTCCATCAAATGACCCTCCTGTTGGCCATTGTGTCACCATATTTTTTGTTCTAAGCTGCCACTTTTTTGAGTATTTATTGATTAGATCCTTACATAACGGATATTTTAATCCTAAGCTTTCCACTGGAGTGTTTGCCATAGTTCTTCTTTCTGTACTCACAATTTTATCTTAGTTTATGCTCTGTTTGTATAAATCTCTTTTTCCTAATTTTAACCCCTCTTCTCTATTTTTATTTTATAAACTACGCACCTTTTATTTATTATTATTATTATTATTACGTCTCATTTTTATTTTAGAATATTATTTTATATGCACACTCTATTATTCCCTTTTATTTTATCCTCCACCTTTCTGTCCCCACTACTCTTATTTATTTTTTATGGTACTTACTATATGTACCTAATTTTAAATTACTCCTTCAATATCTCCTTTGTGATCCGCTTAATATCTATCTCTTTCTCTCTATATATATCTATTTATAAACTTCACAATAGTCTACTTTCCCATAGACCTATAAAATACCCACTATTTCCACTCCATTGCTTTAATCTTTTTGCCTTTTCTCCAAATCACATGCACTCTCACTCACACAAACATTTCATTAGCAGACACACTTCTAAGTTTCATTCATTCAGTATCCCGTTTATCCTGACGGGCTTATACACTCACATCAGTTTTTACTGCATACATACAAGTATTCCACGTTCGTTCTTTATCCCTTTTTATGATAAAGGGCTTATTCTTTCACACATTCCTCTCAATGCGACACTAGGGGCGTCCGTCTCTAGACAATCTCACTTAAGAGACATCCAGGAGGGGGGGCGCCACCTTTTGCCCACCAATACGGAATTTATTGCCTCACTCACACACACACTCAGCCACTTGCACACAGACACAGAAACCTACACTTAAATTAAATTCAATACACTATACTCTTCTTGAGTAACCTGCCTATAGGACCTTCAAATTTTTCCTAAAACTGAAGCGATAACCACAGGATTTTCACTACACTCCTCTTGAGTGACCTGCCTACCCATGCAGCCCTTTGCTTATCTCCTCAAACAAAGCGGTATCGTAGGACTTTGTGCACTTCTCTATACTTAATCTGCTTTTAACTTCCTAACTATCACCACAAATTAGAAATTCACTCTGCAACTCTCATCTAGTCCAGATATCTCTAATATGAGTAACAATTACGAGTTAACGTTTGAACAATGTCCATCAAGGCCCACTCATTGTTAAACACAGATTGTTGCATGCAACATTTTTTTTCTGAAATCAAAACCCTATTTCCCTTTTATTTATTAGCTCTTTAAATTTGGAGAAACAGTTTAAGTGCCGTTACCATCACAAGCAGATTCTGGCAGAGCAACAAAACTTGTAAGCAAAAATCTCTGCTCACCTGATTTTCGTGGCCACGGTTCTGTTGCTCTTCCAGCTCCGCAAGCGTGGTCGTCACTGTCCTGCTCCTTTCCAGCCCACGACAGGGACGCAAGTATTGTGGTTTTTTTTTTCTTTTGTCAATAATCAGCCAAGTCTGATGGTTTTGATTTCAGAAGAGTTCTGTATTGTCGACAACAAAGGAGATTTTTCAGGAGACCCCCAGCAGCATTTCTGCCTGAAAATTCTACCTCACTGTTGCTTATATATCTTTTGCTGCTGTTTTTCCCATTGTTCTACATCTGTCATAGTTTCAACCCCCCTGATCTGACCTTTCTACTATATATCTTGTCCATCTATAATTAACTGTTGAGGTGGTCTTTTCTTTTCTTATGCCCCCCCTTGTGACACCTTAGTTGTTTATTCAGGCTCCTGTCCTCATGCCCTTCTTGAGACACCTTATTTGTTTATTCAGGCCATCTTTCCTTTCTAACTCTTGCTTAGTCAGGCTCCTTTCCTGTCTAGCTCTACATATGGTATATAAGTTTACCAGCAGATTATACACGTACAATTTGATTATATAGATTAACTTCACACTTTAAAGAGTTAAAAATCCACTTCAAAGGTCCCTGACAGGAATACCACCAGAGAAGACACTGTTTCTGTACCCGCGTGACTCGCCTGAGTCCACCTTTCTTATTTTCCGGCAAATTATAACTCAGTTTAAAGTTTGCGCCTTGTGTATCCTCCGTTCTGCGCCGCAAACTCCATGCAAATGACAAAAGGACTTCTTAAAGGGGTGGTCCACTACGATATTATATTTTAAACTTTACTTGATGTGTAATGTTGCTGTGTGGACATAAACAACATCTTTGAGTGTAAGATGCTCAGAGTTTAATGCAAAGGGAGACATTGGCTTTTACAGATTTAGCATAGCAAAGCCTACAGCGAACGAATTTGTGGACTACAAAAAAATACATCCGGGCTAATGAGATCACAAACGTTCCAGGTTACGCGCATTCACTGCGCATACACCTCGCGCAGCAAAGGGGCGTGGCCACAGACGCGTTAGTAGAGAAAGGAAAATGTCATCCAAATGCTGCTATTTCCATGGATCTGTTTCACTATTTGGCCTTCCAAGGGACGTGACACAAAGAAAGAAGTAGTTAAAATTCATTTTTAAATTATGTTCCAGAATATTATAAAAAAGGTATAGCTCTCTGTGCAAAGCATTTTACAAAGGACAGCTTCCACAATTCGTCGCAGTTAAGTGCTGGAATCAGCCAAAAACTTCTCCTCAAAGAAGAAGCAGTACCAATGATAAAAGAAGAAGCTGTGGATTGTGAGCAACAACCTGTAAGTAGTCCTTTTTATTAAAATTTATATCTTACATGCATAGTTTCTAGCGTTCATTGTAGGCTATGTTGTAGTAAGGACGTAAACAAGGATATAAACAATGAGAAACGTGGTTTGTCACTAGCAATTATTATTAGCAATTTAGCTCATGCCTGCCAACATTTGTGCCCGACTTTCCCGAGAACGGGGTGTGTGGAGAGTTTGGTTTGGTGTGGTGGTCTCTGAGTAATGTCGTAGTTGCCGACCTTCTCATCAATTAGACACTATCAGACTGGAGGTTTTGGATACTAGAAAGTAGACTTTATTCACATAATAAAGCCGAGATGTCTGTAAACAGCCCTTCAGGACAACCTGAAGTCTCCCCTAGACAATCTGAAGTGTTTTGTCTCCATCATCCTGCTTTTATACAGATTTTCATCACACACCTCTGTGTTCCTGTGACCATCTTAGGAAGTCTTTACTGAAAGGTCATGTATATGTTTAGGTGGTCATGTTATTCTTGGCTCTCAGCCATCTGGCTAAGGTTAAGGCTTACACAGTGTTCCCTTTGTTAAATTCTAGTATGGTTATAATGGTTTACATACATTGTTATGATGGTATATTAACTTGATAATATGTTACTCACTCTCCTGAATACTTCTGACACATATACAGTTTCATATGAGTATTTCACATATATAATCAGTGCTTTACTTATTCAGTTATTTTACATATTTAGTTATTCTCTAGCTTCTCATAGTTGCTCCTGCTCTTCTTCAGGCTGCTCATCTCACACAAACCCTGTTTTAGCCTGGCTCATGTTCACTGCATACTTTAGAGAATAATACAAACTGCTTCACACTTGGAGAATAAAGAATCTTTGTCAGTAACAAAGTTGAGAACCGGGGGGTGGATGGGCTGCGGATGTATGTGATGTTAATAACTGTACCATGTTTTCGGCCGGCGGCGATCAGATGCTATACTAAAATTGATGACCTGGCATGGGGATGAGGGAGTTTGACTGGAGTTTGGCGGGTATGATTTAGCTACAAACATAAGTATCCATTTTACCCCTGTAAACATCCACAATCGTCAACAGCGACCGCAATGTATCGGTATGCGTCAGCATTCCGTGAGTTTTACATTTGAAATAATGGAGTATATTATGTACAGACATCCCAAGTCTCCCTGAGGCGCCGCCACCACCCCTTCTTGTTTTACTAGATGTATGTACAAAAGTATGTACAACACTGCGGTCAAGCCAGCAGCACTTTAGAAAAACAGTCAAGACGGCAGCAATGCATTGTTGAGCATGCGTACTATTACGGTAATTTCCTGAACCGTTTTACTCAGAATAAAGAAAATACCACATCATATCATTTATTCCTTTTTCTGCAATGTAGGTTTCATTATTTATTTATTTACAAAAGTGCGTTGTTTTCAGAATAGGTTTGTTCGTGCTTTCATTATATTTTTATTTATTTATTCAGCATAAACATACTCTTTATAAATACCTGAAGTGCGTTTTAATTTGTCCTAGCTTACTACAGTACAATGTCATTACGATTGCATTTTTATGACGTGGTTAAACCTCAGAAAGTGAACGAAAAACCAAAGTAGACCGTTTTACCTGCTATCTATTAGAAACGGAGACTTTACAGCCATCTTATAATGTATCATTTCTTATATACACTACTATGAGATGCTGAAATGAAATGCTGATGTCTTGACCACATTCCTCCTCTTGCCAACGAACAAAAAAACCCCACCATTTACAAACATCTGGCAAGAGTCGCGTTTGCGTGGGTTCAGCTGTGTCCTCTTCATTTTCTGTGTCTGACTTAGGCTCAAACTGATATTTACATTATTTACAGTCTGATAGACAGCATGCAGGAGAGGCATGGCGTTTCCTGGTGACGTGAAGCCGATCCTCCAATCACATCATAACACATTAGGTTAGCTGACTAATCAGAGCCCTTTGAGGGTGGGCCTTATAGTAGGAACCAGGAAATATGATAGTCGTTTCCATGTTAGCTCAGTAGCTGTATAAAATAAAGGTAAGATATGTGAACAAATAATGTGATTTTTTTACAAATGAATCACGAACACACATTGTTTTGCACCCCATAAACACAATCAAACCTTAAAAAAACCACTGTGGAACCCCTTTAAGAGACTCCATCTTCCAAGCATCAGAGAAAACTTGCACAACACGAGAGAGAGACCCAAAGATGCAGATATTAGTCATGCGTTTTAAGCTGTGCTCCTTTATCAAAAAGGTGTTTTTTATACTCTTGGTGGTTCTTAATTGTTGTGGGAGAACTGAGTGAAATTTGTCATTCTTTCATCTAAATTCTCTATTTTCCTCGCTGTTCTATGTTTTTGTGTTATTGTACATTTGTTTGTTAAATGTTAGACTAGTCATTAAATCACACTATAACCACATTGGATTGTCTTTGTTTTTGCCTCACAGAAACGGTCACTTTAATGGTAAAAGATCCTTGCTACCAGCTTATTAAAGTTTAATACAACTTCTAAAACTATTCATCTATTTCACACGAAGTATAATTTCCTTTCTAAATAAATAAACCATGATTAATAAATAAACCAAGAGTCTGCTCAGATGAGCAGACACAGTTATTGTTATATTTATTTTGTTAAATTAATTGTAAGTTAATTCTGAATATTCATAATTAATAAAATTTAATTAAATAAAATTAAAATTGTTATTATTAATCATTATTATTCATAAATTGAGCTAATTTCGTTACACTGCTCACACCATTTCTTGATGTCCTTGTACATGGACGGCCAGTAACAAAACCATCTCGCCCGGTCCCGCACACGCAGGAAATGAGCAGACGCTGGGGTACCATGAAACTGTAAAAGTATGTCAGAAATCAGTGAAGAAGGAACATCTATTTGAACAATGGGCTTACTATTCTCGGGCCAGAAAACTCGATGACACAAGAGTCCATCAGCATGGTCTTTTTGATTGTGTCACCCAGCTCTAGGCAATAGTAATGTCAGGGTCAGCATTTTGCATTGCCATAATGTCTGATAAGCTGTATGACAAAGCATTCAATGGAGAAATGCCGTCTAAATAGTCAGATTGGTTCGCCATACTCAAATCACCTGTAGAGTCAGTTATGTCATGTTAGCATCAGTTTGGTCATAACTCACCACATTCACTTGCAGCACTTTACTAACATTGTCTGCTCCCCCATTTGCATCAGATGTCACAGGGCAACGAGAAAGCACATCTGCGTTCTTGTGATGTTGTCCATTCTTGTCCACAATGACCCAGTCCAATGGATCAAGCTCCAAAATCCATCTCTCTCTCCTTCCTGTCGGATCATCCTCAAATGACATTAATAGAAGGGCTAACAGAGGTCTATGGTCTGTGACAATTGTGAATGAGGCAAGTCCAATGTAGCATTTGAATTCTTTTACTGCCCACACTAAGCCCACAACTCACAATCAAATGTAGACCAACGCTTCTGTGAGGGCTTCAATGCCCAGCTGGCATATGCTACGACATGCTCAAGTCCATCCTTTTCCTGTGCAAGAACTGCACCAACAGCCAGGTTGGAGGCATCCGTATACACTTTAAAAGGCACAGTGAAATCAGCCAATATTATGACAGGTTCAGTCAACACCTTTTTCATATGGGTAAAAGATTGGTTGCATGCCTCAGTCCACACAAAGGGCACATTTTTACCAATGAGTTGATTCAGTGGAGAAGCAATTTTTGAGAAGTCCTCTACAAAGTGTATATAAAATTAACATAGTCCTACAAAAACTCTCACCTCTGAAGGAGAATGGGGAACTGGCCAATTCAAAACTACAGTATCTCTGTGTTCTTTGGGTCAGGCTGCAAACCCCTAAAAGAAACCACATGATCCAGAAATACCACATGCTCCCTAGCAAGATGAGATTTTCTTAGGTTCAATTTCAATCCTGCAAATTGTATCCTGGAAAACACTTCATTTAAACTTGACAGATGTTGCCCAAAAGTTTTACTATAAATTAGAATGTCATCCAGGTATACCATGCAGATGTGCCATGGGAAACCTCTAAGCACCAGCTCCAACAATCTTTGAAATGCAGCCGGGGAGTTTGAATGGCCCATCGCCACTGATAGAGGCCTCGCCTAAAGGCTGTCTTTTCTCTGTCTTCCTGTGCAACATCCACCTGCCAGTAGCCATTTGAGAAATCTAATGTACTAAACCACACAGCTCCAACCAGTGCATCCAATGTGTCGTCCACTCGAGGCAGGGGATGAGAGTCTTTAATAGTCACACTACTTAATGTTCTGTAGTCCACACAAAAGCGCCATCTGCCACACTTCTTTTTTACCAAAACTACTGGCGATGCCCAGGGATTACAGCTCTTATCAATAATACCATCTGCAACCAAGCAAGACACGTGTCTTTCTATCTGAGCACGCTTTTCAGGGCATGCACAATGTGCACACTGTTTGATGGGAGCATTCTAGTCCTGATATAATGTTTCACCAGATCACACTTGCCCGTGTTTTGTTTGAAGGAGCAGAAGATCTCCTTAAACTCCAACAGCAATGCCGATAGTGCAACCCTCTTTGCATCAGAAATAGGTGACTGGTCCAATGATACAGGAGGATCATCTGTGGAAGTGGACACTACAGATACATCAGCTAGAGCATGAAACAGTTGATTATCAGCATCTACCACAGAGTACAACTCACCCAAGTGCATTCCTTGTTTTAATATAATGGTATGTCCAGTAGAATTCAAAATCTGAGCCTTTGACACAGTCCATTGTGAACTCCAACCACTGTGTGAGCAACAATCAAACTTCTGCCACATTAGGCTCTAGATACCCCACAAAGTCACTCGAAACATGAGCTGCGAAACACTACTGACTCACTAATTTTTTATTAATTTTAATTTGTCGCGGTCCCATCTCGGATAAAAGTCATCCTCGTTTTTACCCCACATGAAGGCCACGTCCACATTGAATTCTGTCACGGCTAGAATGAGTACAAAAACTAGGATCCAGTTGCAAGTAAAAAGCTTTATTGACACAGTGTCAATGTAGCCAGGGTAACAAAAATCCAAAAAGAAAATAAACAAAACAAAGGTACTAGAAGGTCACTAGTAGACAGGGCCAGTAGTCAGACTGTTGACCAGAGTTGCGGATGAGGAATCCTGAGATATAACAGCGCCAGTCCTGACAACAGACAGAAAAACATGAACGACCAAACAACGAACTGACAAGAGACAATGATAGAAAAACTAATGATCTTGGTGACAGTGAACGGGCCAATAAATTTAGGTGCGAGTTTATTACATACGGAACGTAAAGGAATATTCTTAGATGAAAGCCACACTTTTTGACCAACGACATAAATGGGAGGCTTAGACCGGTGGCGATCGGCTTTAGCCTTGGTGCGCGCAGTCACTTGGAGGAGGGTCTGTCTGACCCTGTTCCAAGTGCGTTGACACCTCTGGACAAAGGCGTGGGTGGAGGGAACCGCGATCTCGGTTTCCAGACTGGGAAAAACAGGTGGCTGATATCCTAAACTACCTTCAAACGGAGATAGGCCCGTGGCTGACACTGGTAATGAGTTGTGTGCGTACTCCACCCATGGAAGCTGCTGACTCCAGGAGGAGGGATTCTGAGAAACCAAATATCGAGTGTGTTTGACGCTTTTCTTTTTATTTTGTTGTTTTATTTGTTGAGATTAGTCGATTAGCTCGAGGTCTTGGTTGGCCCTCTCCGTTTGTCCGTTACTCTGAGGATGAAAGCCAGAAGAAAGACTTACAGTCGCCCCCAATAAACGACAGAATTCTCTCCAAAATTTAGAGACAAACTGAGGCCCCCTGTCAGAAACCACGTCTATCGGGAGGCCATAAATGAAAAAGACGTGATTAATGACAGCATCCGCTGTCTCTGGCTGAGGGTAATTTGGGCAGAGGAATAAAATGAGTAGAAAACCGGTCCACAGCGGTCAAAACGGACGATGGGCTCGAGAGACGTAGTGCACTCGGAAACATCAAAAAGACAGGATAACGCATCGGGTTTAATATTTTTGGAACCCGGTCGGTAAGAAATGGTGAAGTCGAACCGTCCGAAAAATAATGCCCACCGAGCCTGCTTAGAGCTTAGTCGTTTAGCAGATTTTATGTATTCAAGGTTCTTGTGATCGGTCCAAACGATAAAGGGAACCCCCGAACCCTCCAACCAATGACGCCACTCCTCCAGTGCGAGCTTGACAGCCAATAACTCCCTATTACCAATGTCGTAATTACGTTCTGCAGGAGATAATCGTGTGAAAAAAACGCGCAAGGATGAATCTTGCCGTCCGAGGAAGCGCGCTGGGACAGGATAGCCCCTACCCCTACCTCTGACGCGTCAACCTCCACCACAAACTGCCGGGAAGGATCAGGAGCCACCAGAATAGGAGCTGAAACAAAGCAGCCCTTTAATTTAGTGAATGGAGCCTGTGCTGCACTCGACCACCTGAAAACAGTCTTGGAAGAGGTTAAGGACGTCAGAGGAGCGGCGAGCTGGCTGAAATTGCGAATAAAACGCCGGTAAAAATTGGCAAAGCCCAGAAACCTCTGCAGGGCCTTGCGGGACTCTGGGATTGGCCAATTTACCACAGCCTGAACCTTCTCTGTATCCATGCGCACTCCCTCGACTGACACAATGTGTCCTAAAAAAGTAACAGACTGTGCATGAAACACGCATTTCTCCGCCTTGACATAAAGCCCATTCTCTAACAGCCTCTGAAGCACTCCCCTGATGTGTTGCACATGTTCCTGGAGAGAACAGGAAAAAATCTGAATGTCATCCAGGTAGACATAAATGAACTGATCTATCATATCTCTCAACACATCATTTACGATTGCTTGGAAGACTGCCGGGGCATTGGAAAGCCCAAAGGGAAGAACGCAATATTCAAAATGCCCCCTGGGGGTATTAAAAGCAGTCTTCCATTCATCGCTCTCTCTTATGCGAACCAAATGATAAGCGTTGCGCAGATCTAATTTCGTGAAACAGGATGCCCCCTGCAGACGCTCCAACGCTGAAGACATCAATGGCAAAGAATAGGTATTCTTTACCGTGATATTATTCAACCCTCGATAATCTATGCATGGTCGAAGTGACCCATCTTTCTTTTTCACGAAAGAAAATCCCTCTCCCGCCGGAGATGAAGAGGGGCGAATAATCTTAGCCACTAGAGAATCAGAAATATATTTCTCCATGGCCTCCCTCTTTGGAGCTGAAAGTGAGTATAATTTGCCTTTAGGCGGATACCTCCCTGGCAATAACTCTATAGCACAGTCATAGGGACGATGAGGAGGAAGATAAGCAGCCCGAGACTTACTGAACACTCTCTTCAGGTCGAGGTACTCTCTAGGCACGTTTGACAGGTCCGTGCGCTCCTCCTGAAACACAGAACAAGACAGGGCAGAACGAGCAGACGAAAGACAAGATACATGACAGTTTTCACTCCATGAAAATACAGTATTGTGACCCCATCTAATATGGGGCTTGTGGAGAACCAACCAAGGATGACCCAAGACCACCGGTGTATTAGTGCAGTCTGTTAAAAAAAAAAAGATATATGTTAAACATGATTTCCCGAAGTGATAAGTCTTATGGGTTTGGTGGAGTGAGTGATGGTTGGAAGTGAAAGCCTGCTGAGGGCGTGTACAGCGATGGGTTTGGAAAGGGAAATAATCGGAAGCTTTAATTTGAAAGCAAAACTAGAGTCAATAAAATTTCCCTCCGACCCTGAATCAATAAGGGCTTTAATGCTCTGAGTTTCGGAAGCCCAACACAGAGTAGCCGGCAGTAGAGTAGCCGCAACAGGGAATTTATTTAAATTAATCTCACCCATCAGTAATCCCTTACCTACTGATGGGTGTGGTCTTTTACCGGACAGGAAGCCACTCGATGTCCCGTTCCTCCACAATACAAACAAAGTCCCTCATTTCTTCGTCGACGCCTCTCCTGCACAGAGAGGCGGGACCTGCCCACCTGCATAGGTTCCGGGTAAGTCATCCAGACCTCCGAAACCATCGACAGTGCAGAAAAATCAGGAGCTGGTTCAGTGGGCGATCTTTGTCGGGTGCGAGTCTCTCTGCGCAGTAATCGGGCGTCCACCCGGATCGCCAGGTCAATAAGACCGTCCAGTGTTTTAGGCAGGTCCAGGGTATAAATCTCATCATGGAGACGCTCCGACAACCCGTGAAGGAACATGTCCCATTGCGCCTCCTTATTCCAACCGCATTCCGCGGCTAAGGTCCGGAACTCTATGGAGTAATCCGCCATGCTCCGATTCCCCTGGCGGAGCTCTGCGAGAACTCGCGCGGCCTCTCTCCCTGAGGCTGTGCGATCAAAAACTTTTTTAAGTTCCTCAGAGAACAGGTCGAAAGAGGAACAGCAAGGGAGTTTTTGTTCCCAGACGGAGGTCCCCCACAAACCAGCCTTTCCCGAAAGGAGCGTAATGACAAAGGTGACTTTAGACTGCTCAGTGGTAAACAATGATGGCTGCAATGTTATGTATAAGCCGCATTTGGCTAAAAAGGATCGACACAGCTGTGGTTCTCTGGAGTAACAAGTCGGGTGAGGAAGGCAAGGTTCTGATGAGCGGCTCACCACTACTGATGCTGGCGTCGAGTCTGGAGATGGTGTAGCTTTCTGTGAGACCGTTCCACCAGTCCACTGCTGAACTTTAATGGTGAGTGTGGACATTTGACCCACCAAGATCTGAATGGCTAGGATGATATTAGCCAATAATTCTTCCTGCCGGTCTATCCTGGCGTTAGTGTGATTGACATACTCCGTAACTTGAGCTATACTCGCTGAATCCATAATGAGGGTCAGTTCATTCTGTCATGGCTAGAATGAGTACAAGAACTAGGATCCAGTTGCAAGTAAAAAGCTTTATTGACACAGTGTCAATGTAGCCAGGGAAACAAAAATCCAAACAAAAAATAAACAAAACAAAGATACTAGAAGGTCACTAGTAGACAGGGCCAGTAGTCAGACTGTGGACCAGAGTTGCGGATGAGGAATCCCGAGATATAACAGCGCCAGTCCTGACAACAGAGAGAAAAACATGAACGACCTAACAACGAACTGACAAGAGACAAGAGGAGCGCTGTCCAGATATAGCCGAGATAACGAGCCACAGCCGGCAGTCTAATCAGGACAGCATAAACTCTAGCACGTGAAATAATACGCGCGTGGAACACCAATACAAAACAAAACCATGTGACCAGCCAGACACTCAAGGGTGCGCACAAACCTACAAGCGTGACAAATTCACGCATGCTAACTCGGCTAAGAACTTTTTCAACTAAACTAACAAATTAAACACTCGTCATAACACTGAATTGCATGACCGAGAAGAAAACAAAACAAGCCACCAATGTAACCGAGCATTTGTACAATGTTTGCCTAAAACACTGAAACATACAAAACAATAAACAGAGATGACTGGACTCTTCCCAACTTTCATTTATTCTGAACAGTTTCCTCTCACACTTTTGAGCACATGTAGTTCTTGTGCACATGCTCATAAAACCTAGCCAAACAACCCCCTAGGGGAAAAATGCATTCAACACACCTACATAATAAGCATCAGAACATCAGGAATGAGAACTGTGGCGAGATAGAGGGAAAACACCGACAAAGAGGTACGTGTCACACACTTGTCCCCGGAGGGTGGTTTATTAACATACACAGGGTGCTACAAGTACGGTGCAGGTGATGTCTTCAGGCCGTGAAGAGTGCTGGTGCTCCGGGGAAAGATAGTGGGGCCGTGCCTGTGAGGAGGGGTGTGGGTGAAGATCAGCTGCTGGAGTACGCTGGGGAAACAGAGAAACACAGACGTTAGCGGCGGAGACACACATGAGAGATGTAGCTCAACTCTTGTTGTTCGGGCTCCGCTTATATCTGTGTTTCCTGATGGGACTCAGCTGTGGCTGATCTTCAGTGATGAGGTGACAGCTTGTGTTGATCCGGGACCATGGCGACGTTGCATTGATACACTTGCCACATCCCCCCCTAGCGTCGTCCTGGTCCTATTAGGAGAAAGGGAACATATTATAGAAGGTTGGGTTGGATGTTTTGACAGACCTGCCCATCCTGACCACAAACGTGAGAGCCCGTCCGCATTTCCGTGGGAGGCCCTGGCCCGATGTTGGACTGTGAAGTGGTAGTCCTGGAGTGATAAAAACCATCTGGTTACTCGTGTGTTATTGTTCTTTTCCGTAGACATTCATTGGAGGGGTGCATGATCTGTCACGAGAGTGAACCGTCTTCCCAGTAAGTAATATTTTAACTCCAGGACTGCCCACTTAATAGCCAGGGCCTCCTTTTCTACGGTTGTGTACCTGGCTTCGGCAGGTGTCAGCTTCCGACTCACGTAGACTATGGGGTGTTCTTCTCCTTCGTGAACCTGGGAGAGGACCGCTCCCAGGCCAAAGTCGGAAGCGTCAGTCTGGAGGATGAAGGGGCAGCTGAAGTCTGGTGCATGCAGTACCGGGGAAGAGGTGAGCGCCGCCTTTAGTGCCTGGAATGCCTTTTCCGCCGCTGGGCTCCACGGTACCTTCTCCGGCTGCCCCTTTTTGGTCAGGTCTGTCAATGGGCTGGCTAAGGACGAGAAGTTGGGAATGAAACATCTGTAGTAGCCCGCTAGCCCCAGAAATGCACGTACCTGGGTTTTCGTGGATGGCTGTGGAGCCTTTTGGAGGGCCTCTACCTTGCATTGCTGAGGTTGAATGAGGCCCCGTCCGATGTGGCAACCCAGGTACTTGGCTTCTGCTAGACCTAGATGACACTTTCCGGGGTTAGCTGTGAGCCCAGCCCGTCGTAACTCCAAGAGCACCCTCCGCAGATGGGTTAGGTGTTCCTCCCAAGACCTCGAGTGGACAACCAGATCGTCCAGGTAGGCTGCTGCATAGGGCTGGTGGGGCCGTAGCAAGATGTCCATCATTCTTTGAAATGTGGCTGGGGCCCCATGGAGCCCGAAGGGAAGCACCCGATAATGCCAGTGGCCTCCGGTTGTAGAGAAGGCGGTTTTTTCTTTAGCCCATGGGCTGAGGGGGACTTGCCAGTAGCCTTTAGTGAGATCGAGTGTAGAGATGAATCGGGCTCCACCCAGCCTATCCAGCAACTCATCCACCAGAGGCATGAGGTACCCGTCAAACTTGGATATCTCATTGAGCTTCCTAAAGTCATTACAAAAACGGAGGGTGCCATCGTGTTTCGGTACCATTACGACGGGACTGGACCACGGGCTACGTGATGGCTCAATCACTCCCAACTTCAGCATCTTCTCTATTTCGTCGTTAATAGCCAGCTGGCGAGCTTCTGGTACTCGATAGGGCCTTTGTCGGACAATTTTCCTAGGAGGAGTGGAAATTCTGACAGAACATATCCTGGAACTGACTCACCAGGGCTTGGAGCTCCCCCTTCTGGCCAGCGGAGAGTTGCTCTCCTATATGGACAACCGGTGGGTTATTTTCTGCAAACGCCACAAGAGGGCCAGGGGGAGCTATCCACCGCTTCATTAGATTGATGTGGTATAGTTGTTCCTCACGTCTCCGTCCCGGCTGACGCACACGGTAATTTACCAGCCCGACCCTTTCAACCACGGTGTATGGCCCCTTCCATGAAGCCAGGAATTTTGACGTGGTGGTTGGTATCAGGATCATTACCCGGTCACCGGGTTGGAAGTCTCTTGATTGGGCGGGCCGGTTATATAGCCGTTGCTGGGCGCGCTGGGATTCTTGAAGGTGGTCTTGAACGATGGGCATTACTTTGTCTATGCGTTCTCTCATGTCCCGTACGTGCTCAATAACTGAGCGTTGGGGGGCTGGCTCCTGTTCCCAGGCTTGCCGGGCCACGTCTAACAGGCCCCGGGGCTGTCTGCCGAATAAGAGTTCAAACGGAGTGAATCCTGTGGAGGCCTGGGGAACTTCTCTGATACCAAACAGCATGTACGGGATCATGAGGTCCCAGTCGCGCCCATCCTCTGCCACGACTCGGCGGAGCATACATTTCAATGTTTGATTAAAACGTTCCACGAGTCCGTCGGTCTGTGGGTGGTATACGGATGTTCTCAGCTGTTTGACTTTGAGAAGTTTGCAGAGGTCGGTCATCAGATTGGGGTTCAGTGGGCATAGGCTCATCCACCGGGCTTGGGACCGCCGGTCTGCTGGCTGGTTTTGATGTACCCTCCACCGGCCGCCATGGTGGGTTCACCCTCCGGGGTGGCAGAGCCGCTCTCTCTCCAGCATCCCGAGCAACGTGAGCCTCGGCCAGTTTGACCGCTTCCACCAGGGTGGCCAAAGTTTCTGGGTTTTTCATGCTGGTGAGACCCCGAATACGTCGTGGTAGGGCTCGCAAAAGTCGTTCAATCACGACTTTCTCAGCGACCTGGACGGCAGAGGGATCTCCCCCGAGGAGCCACAGTCGACCGAGACGGGATAGCTGGGCGGCTTGGGTACGTACTGGAGTTTTCTCATCGTATGACCATACTGTAAACTGCTGGGCTGCGTTAATCGCCGAGAGCCCCACTTGGGCTAATATCTCTTTCTTCAGCGATACATAATCTTCATTATAAGGTGCTTCCAGCAAAAAATAGGCACGCTGTGACTCTCCGGTCAAGAAGGGTGCCAGTATCCTCGCCCAGTCTTCTTTTGGCCATTTTTCTCTCCCCGCGATGATCTCAAATGTATGGAGATACGCATCAATATCATCCAGGTCGCTGAGTTTCATGAGATGCTGGTGCGCACTCACCCTCGTCTCCGGGAGTGGTATTCTTTCGGCCACCCGGAGGAGCTGATGTTCCAGTCTCTCTTGTCTGGCGGTGAGCTGTTCGGAGATCTTCTGCTGTCTGGTGGAGAGCTCCGCCAGATGGCGTATGACCTCCTCCATGGTTGCGCCAGCCAGAAGACAGCGAGAGAGAGAGAGCGGATGCCTTGCCTGCAGGAGCAGAACCCGGATGTTAATATTATGTTGTTGTTTTTTTCCCAATGGAGATGGGTGTGTGCTTTATCGATGCTTTACCACTCTAATCTGCCCGCATTCTCCACCAGTTGTGGCGAGATAGAGGGAAAACACTGACAAAGAGGTACGTGTCACACACTTGTCCCCGGAGGGTGGTTTATTAACATACACAGGGTGCTACAAGTACGGTGCAGGTGATGTCTTCAGGCCATGAAGAGTGCTGGTGCTCCGGGGATAGAGAGTGGGGCCGTGCCTGTGAGGAGGGGTGGGGGTGAAGATCAGCTGCTGGAGTACGCTGGGGAAACACAGAAACACAGACGTTAGCGGCGGAGACACACATGAGAGATGTAGCTCAACTCTTGTTGTTCGGGCTCCTCTTATATCTGTGTTTCCTGATGGGACTCAGCTGCGGCTGATCTTCAGTGATGAGGTGACAGCTGGTGTTGATCCGGGACCATGGTGACGTTGCATTGATACACTCGCCACAGTACACATAACAGAATCAAATAAAGTCTGTTACATTATTCTTCTGGTGAGTGGGGTGTAGGACAAAGTTGTGTTCGACAGCATTCTTGGGCCATTTGGCTCATTCACATATTGCATGAGAAGTAATTCTCACACTTATCACAAAAAATACTATATATACATAAATACTGTATAAATGTTTATTACTTACTTACAAAAAAAATATGAATACATACAGGCTCTTACAGTCTCAAAAATATTACCAATTACAGAAAGTTTATTTGTGTTTTAGGCTGCTGAAAGAATAATTTGTAATTTTTTTTGAGCTTCACTCTCGTGTTTGGCTGTTGTAAGAATCATGTCTATAATCACGTATAAATTATTATCATGAGTTCAAGTTCATTATTTCAAATATAGATGCAGGGCAAGTGCACGCAAAATAGAGAGAGAAAGCGAAACTTCTTGGCATGTGGTTGTTTATAGCATAAATTCTGTATTTGGAAATAGGAACTCATTGGAAATAAATAAAATAAATCTCAATCCATGCATACAGTTTTTTATAAAGTATTTAATTGTTTTAGTATTTAATGTAGAAATCTTTACAAAAAGCAATTTTTTTCGTGGTATTAGATTGAAAGATCAGAAAAGGTCTGTGCAGTATGATCGGACAAAAGGCTCTAACCTTAAGCATTTAAATGGCATATTTATGAACTGGAATGTGTCTCTCTTGTTTACCTGTGGTCCGATCGAGCAAAATGTATCATATTATCGTGTAAACAGGGCAGCATCAGTAATGTTAAATTCGCAGACTCCCTCTGTCTCATCTGTGTAGTCATCCTTTCTTTCTCATGGTAAGCTTCATTAACTAGCCTACCTATGGTGCATGATAGCCTTGGTTGAAAAAGCCATGAAGTGCAGCACACAGGCGCTCAATGACAAAAATAGATTGACTGGATCAAAAGGGCGTTTAAGTTGTGCAATGACAAGAAATAATATAAATTGCACCACCAAACACATTAAAATGAATGTAACGATTGTAGTTTAACAATTTAAGGAGTAGAAAGTACAGATATTTATGTAAAAACGTAAGGATTAAAAGTAAAAAGTTGTCAGAAAAATAAATAGTGAAGTAAAGTACTGATACTAGAAAAATATATTTAAGTACAGTAACAAAGTATTTGTACTTCGTTACTTGCCATCTCTGCGTCTAACAAAATGAGTATTTCAGTAAATTTCACTAAGGACTTTTGTAGAAATCTGACAGAAATAAAGTCAAACAGGTCAGTAATAAGTGAAGCTGCTCATGCTGTTTGGAGTTGTTTAATCGTCCTGATGAGCTGAGATTTTGAGAAATTCAGTCTGTTTTATTTTACTTGAGTTCATAAAAAACACACACACACACACACAACAGACCATGGCGCTTCTGAAAATTCTCACCCTGATAAGAGTTTTCAAACAATTTAGTTTCAGTGACCCAATACTGAGTTTTTGTTATGGACAAACAGTCAAACTGCATGGAAAAAGGTCGGATTTTGAGTGGACAGCAGGGCCTAGGGTTGTGACTGAAGTAGGTCTTCTGTTTTTCTGCAGTGATTCTGCTAATTAGGGGCTGCACGGTGGCGCAGTGGGTAGCACGTTCGCCTCACAGCAAGAAGGTTGCTGGTTCGAGCCTCAGCTGGGTCAGTTGGCTTTTATGTGTGGAGTTTGCATGTTCTCCCCGTGTTTGCGTGGGTTTCCTCCGGGTGCTCCGGTTTCCCCCACAAGTCCAAAGACATGTGGCATAGGTGAATTGGGTAGGCTAAATTGTCTGTAGAGAATGCGTGTGTATGGATGTTTCCCAGTGATGGGTTGCAGCTGGAAGGGCATCCGCTGTGTAAAACAAGTGCTGGATAAGTTGACGGTTCATTCCTCTGTGGCGACCCCTGATTAATAAAGGGGCTAAGCCGAAAAGAAAATGAATGAATGAATAAATTCTGCTTATTAACAGCAGGAGTTCATCATCAATCTTCAATCAGCACTTAAAGTCTTCTCCGGTGATATTTTAACTCTCTTTGTTTGGAGTGGGACCAAATACTCTCTGAGAAGCTAATTTTTCTCTGAAAGATTTTGCTGTGCACAATTGTTTATCAAAAAAAAGGTCTTTATTAAAGTAAAAATATCAGTTAAATGTTATTTTAGGTGGATATTATGAAAGCAAAAAATAATAATAATAATAATAAATGAGACAAATAACGTTGATTTATCAACTTGATATTAAATTATTTGTTAATTTCCCATGATTTATGGATTTATGCACTTACAATATATTTGTCCACTGGCAACTATAGACTTATAGGGCTTTTGACAAAGTAAACGAAAAACTATAGATCTCTTGAAAGATTTGTTTTGTTTGGATGATACTAGAGACCTTCATGATTATGTTGATATATATTTGTGAAAAAAAAATAAAAATAATTAGTAACATTTTTTTCTTTTATAACCAGGTTTTTATGCATCACTCAACAGGAACCCAAAGTCTACATTTACAGCCCAAATTGACATTTTAGTAGTTTGTGAAGAAACCATTGATTTTTTTTCTATGTTTGAAGTTAAATTGCAATGTTTATCTTTCTTTTCAGATCTAGATAAAGGGGCTGGCTGTAGAGAGGATTCCCCATTGTACTCGCCTGTCAGCTGTGATATAGATGCAATGTCTTCTGAAAGTGACTATGACGACATTGGCAACTATATACAACAACCTGATCACTTACATTAACTGGAGATTGTGGTGTCAATTTGGGCACATTTACAGTTATAATGATTCTAAATGTTTTCAATGTTATTTCTTTGTTCATTCATGCCTGCATATATGTAATAAAATGCTGAATGCAGTGTAAAAAGTAGTTCTCCATGTCAGTGGTAACTTCATCCATGTCGGTTACCCTTGTTGCTTGTTCTGCTGCAACCCCTTATCATAACAGACTAACTCTTTATATTTTAAATGTTGACTTGTCTGAACCGAGCACATATTCCAATGGTCTTTTTTACTATCTGAGATAAGGTCTGGCCCAGAGAACCCAGCAGTGTCACTGAAACTGTAGTTTTCTGCTTGAAGTTGCCTTGTTTGATGTACAGTAGCAAAAGTCTGTCATTATCTGTCAATAATTTTGGAATAAAATGATTAGCGATGATACAGCTTTGCTTGCAAAGAATAAAGCTCATTTTATACCAAAACATGAAATCCTCACATATTAGTAGTTCACCTGCTTATTGTGGACTACTTTAAAACTGTTTAGTGATATGTTAGGATAGTCTGCAATGTTTACACTTTTATTTAGCCTCTGTACCATCTTTTTGTCATTACAAAATACAAGTATTCTTGGAAATCTTTTTACTTTTGTCATAATAAAAATTTAATAGAATTAACAAATAAGATTCTTGATTTCACAGCATTTTACAAAGCATTCACTTTTTATTATTGAATTTGGGTTTATCAGGTAAATCATTCTCATTATCATACAATGAGAGCCTGGACAAGAACTGTGTAACATAATACAGAAGGCTCTAATGTGCATTTGCATGTGTAATGGAGGAAAGCTAAAGGGCACTGTGAGAATAAACCTGTCTTAAGTATAACTGGAGGGGATATGGATTCAAATTCATTCCAATATTTCACAAACAAATCCAGCAATTTACAAAAACAAAAGTCAGTTTGAGAAAAACCCAATAAACGTATTGTGTTTTACAAATATAAATAATTTTTCAAAAATAAATACTGTTCAAGCAGCATGGTGGGCACTGTCACCTCATAGCAAGAAGGTCGTTGGTTCAAGTCCCGGCTGGACCAGTTGGCGTTTCTGTGCGGAAATGGCATGTTTTACCCATGTTCGCGTGGGTTTCCTCTGGGTGCTCCGGTTTCCCCCATAGTCCAAAAACATGCGCTATAGGTGAATTGGGTAAACAAAATTTGCCATAGTGTAAGAGTGTGTGTGTGTGTGCGTTTGTAAATGTGAGAGTGTATGGGTGTTTCCCAGCCCACTGGGTTGCGGCTGGAAGGGCATCCGCTGCATAAAACATATGCTGGAATAGTTGGTGGTTCATTCCGCTGTGGTGACCTCTGATTAAAAAAAAAGGGATTAAGCCGAAGGAAAATAAATGTGTGAATACTGTCCATCTGCATGTTACTGCCTGTAACACTTGAACAAATGCCAAATCTAGTCCATACTAGGGGTGCAATGGCTCAATCTACTCACGGTTCGGTATGTATCACAGTTTTAGGGTTACGGTTTCGGTACGGTGCGGTTTGTGCTATGTTTAGAAAAAAAATGGCTGCAGAAAAATTCAAACAAGAATATACATATTTATTGGGTAACAACCCCCTGACAATGGAACAGGCTTCACACATATGACTGTAGATTTGCATGTTCTCTCATTAATTAAATAAAAGCAGGGCATTTTGAAAATTGTATGTTCAAATAAAATGCTCAAGAACAATAAAGAGAGAAAACTACCCCTTTTTCTGTTTTACATCTTGACTCAACAGTCTCAACAATTCATTCATTCATTTTCTTTTCGGCTTAGTCCCTTTATTAATCTGGGGTCACCACAGCGGAATGAACCACCAACTTATCCAGCATATGTTTTACACAGCGGATGCCCTTCCAGCTGCAACCCATCACTGGGAAACATCCATACATTCACACACATACACTACGGACAATTTAGCCTACCCAATTCACCTATAGCGCATGTCTTTGGACTGTGAGGGAAACCGGAGCACCCGGAGGAAACCCACGCCAACATGGGGAGAAAATGCAAACTCCACACAGAAATGCCAACTGACCCAGCCGAGGCTCGAACCAGCGACCTTCTTGCTGTGAGGTGAACGTGCTACCCACTGCGCCACCGTGCAGCCCCAGTCTCAACCAATTATGCAGATAATAATTATGTCAGCACATCCTAATAATTGAGCACTTTTAGAGTATTGATTACTGTTTTACATTATGCTTGCATTACCAAGGGAACAATGCATTTTTATTAACAATCATTCCAGAGAGCTCGGTTATCAGCACCATCGTAGTAAATGAAACTTAAGCAAAGAGAGACCGTTCGGCTCTTCTCTCTTGTCTTACTGCAGATTTACATACTAAGAGGTGATTGGACCGGTCTTCACACATGCAATACATGTGAAAGGTAATCAAAAACATACAAAAGCGTAACTTTTTTGCTTTGTTGCAGTTGTTTATCATCAAACCAACATTAATAATGCATATTCTGAACTGCAGATCACAGGGCGCAGCGAACCATGGAAGGACAATGGGACAATGTTATTCACAAATGTATCCAGGCAGATTTTCTCAGAAATCAATTGAAGTGGATTTTCTCACAAATGCAATCAGGCAGGTGTTTACACAATTGGCATGGGCAATTTCCTCCACAGAGACAGCAGATGGCTTAATGGGTTAATTTATGTTTGGGGAAAGCCTGAAACCAGTGTAAACAACTGACAAAAATGGGTGGTGAACAGGTGAATTTCAGTCTTACTCTATGAAGTTAAAGAGCCCCTATTATGTATTATAAAAGGTCATATTTTGGTTTTGGGGGTCTCCAACAACAGGCTGGCATGCATGGAAGGTCAAAAACACATTCATTGTGTAAGGCTTGAAGCTTACGCTGCTATTCTGAACCAATAATCAAAAACAGAAAGCAGTTGAAGGATGCCGTGTTTACATCAATTATTTATCTGACTCACTGTAATTAATCTGACTCCATTAAAGTTGTTATCATCATTGAATCTCAATGCCTTATAGCAGGCAAAGTTGTTTATTAAGTTATGTTTAAATACAGACAGTAGAATGAAACAAACTAACATACTGTACATAGCTGTAACAAATGCACTGCTGTGTAATAAAGACAGTGAAACTGCCTTTGTTAGCATATGAGGCTACATACCGGTGTGCGGAGGAAGCAGAGCAAAAGCTATTCTTCCTGATCAACAGTTACCTTTCCTTCTTATACCCTGAGCAAAGCATTGTCAAACATGAGTGAAATACCTACCCCCAAAACCAGCTGAACATGAAAGCAAAGTTGAGGAGATAAAATGGGGGAGAAGTACATTAACATACTCTCCTCAGGCCATGACTCAACAATAGTAAATAGATTGTACAATAAATTGAATTACATCAATATCTCTATTGTGTTCATCACTACAACGCTGAAGTCATAAACTGTCAAATGACACCAAACATGACAAAATTATATGAAAGAAGATCACGAGCAGATGAATTGTGTATGGTGAAAACACATGGTTTCTGTAAGACAAATGACAGAGATGTGTATTAGAGCTGTGAGCTCTGCCACGCCAGGAGGACTCCTCCTGTGCTTGGAATGTCCCAGCAGTCCTTCATTAGCATGGAAGGAATAGTATATCATATTTTCTCAGCTTACAATTGTCTTATAATATGCTTTTATATTTACCTAATTATCCCAATGACTCCCATATGATTTGTTCAGTGATTCATTTTTTCCAAACCCCGACGCATTGTGTGACGCTAATCTGTGGTGATTGGTCCGGTGACCCAGTCTGTTTTGATTAGTCGACTGGGTTCACCGCAAGCCGGAAAGAAATGCCCAACAAGCAGCCAGCCATGGTGCAGAGTATACAGTATGTGTGAGCCTAATGCTGAAATGCATTAAAGCAATGCAGTTAAACACCAGCATATTGCTCTATTCTTAACCACAACCCCAAGTAATAACAATGACATACATTCAGTATTAATCGACACAGTGGCAAAAGTTAAACTATTTTGAAAATTGACAGCATATGTGTAAGAACAGCTGATTGTAACCATATAGCAATGTCAAATACCAGGGGATCGTGAGCTCAGAAATGCATGTACATATATACCTAATGAGAATGCGCAAGTGAAGGAACGTGACGACGCGTGACACTAGTGAATTTCACAGAAGCACGCAGAATGCTCTAACACAAGAAAGACATGACCAGCAGGGGGCAGTTATCTAACATACTGAACGTCTCGGGTTACGTATGTAACCATAGTTCCCCGAGAGGGAACGAGACACTGCATCCAACCAGAACCCTAGGGGAACACCTTTTTTATACGTGTCTTGAAGCACATGTGAAATCAATCGAATGTAATTTAGCAGTGACGTCACCGCGCGCGTACACGCGGCGACGTGACATCAGACCAGGAAGTATAAAAACCTGCACTGAACATTCAGATGTAACTTCCAATTTGCTTGAAAGAAGTAACAGGCAGAAGAGTAGTCTACATAGAGTAGCCTCGGCCACATCTGCACCATGGCATCCAGTCCCAATGGGACCACAGTGTCCACTCACTGGATCTCACCCCTTGTCTCGACAGGAGGTCTGCTCCCATGTTCAGATGGCCCAGGACATACATTGCTCTGATAGACAGAATTTTGTTCTAGGCCCACAGGAGGATTTGATGTGCCAGACTGCATAACAGTCGTGACTTCAGACCCCCCTGATGGTTGATCTAAGCGACCACCAAAGTCTTGTCCGTGTGGACTAGAACATGATAGTCCCTTAAATCTGAGAGAAAGTGTTTAAGACCAGAAACACAGCCATCATCTCCAGACAGTTTATGTGTCACAGATGATGACACACAGGCCCCTCAGGGTCGCTCCCCAGCCTGTGAGAGAAGCATCTGAAAGTAAGCATGACGCAATGACAGACAGCCCTCAACACTGGGCCCTGAGACAGGAACCAGGGCTTTTTCCCCATACTTAAGGCTCGAAGGCAGTGCCGCGAGACCTTGAACATGCGAAAAGGATTCCCCTTGAGAGAAAACCCCCTGGATTTGAGCCACCGCTGCAGGGCTCTCATGTACAGCAGACCAAACGGAATCACGCTGGATGCTGCTGTCATGAGGCCTAACAGTCTCTGAAACTGTTTTACAGTGATGGATTGGCCTTGTTTAGCTCTGTGTACGGCTGACTGAATCAAAACTATTCATGGCGAGGACAGACGTGCTCGCATCGTCATGGAGTCCCATAGCACACCTAAGAAAGTGGTCGTCCTGGCTGGAACAAGCGCACTTTTTGTGGTGTTCAGCCAAAACCCCAACCTTCTGATATGGGTGAGAACGACATCTCGATGCCGAACTGCCATATCGTGAGACTGAGCTAGAATTAGCCATTTGTCTATGTAGTTTAGGATACGTATACCCTGCATACGAAGTGGAACTAATGCCGCTTCGACTATTTTGGTGAAGGTTTGAGGTGACAGAGCTAGGCCGAATGGAAGAACCCGATACTGGAACGCTTCGCCCCCGAAAGCGAACCTCAGGTACCTCCTGTGTTGGGGAAGGATGGACATATGGAAGTATGCGTCTTTCAGTTTTATTGTGACAAACCAGTGCTCAGACTAAGTATGTAACACTACCTTCATGACAGTGAACTTGAAGGCCCTGATGGACCAATTGAGATTTCTTAAATCTAGTATGGTACGCAGTCCCCCATCCTTTTTCGGAACAATGAAATGCCGGCTGTAAAACCCTGACTGTCTGTCAAGTGTGGGCTTAGAAGGGCCAGTACTTCTTATTCCATAACCAGAGCCTGTTCTGGCTTCATTACGACGTGTAACACCGTTGAAGCAAGGTGAGCGTGCACAAAAATGTATTTTGTAGCCGTGTTCCACCGTGAACAGGGCCCACTGAGACACCATTGGCAGGTGTTTCCACGCCACCAAAAAATGTGCTAGGGATACCAGCCTCTCGAGACCAGACTCTGGTTGCTCTTGGACCCTCCGAAGAAGGGGTGAGGCCCCCAATGCCCTTTAGACACTGAGGAGCACCCACCCTGAGAAGTGCAGAGTCTGCCCACTCCTCAACGGATCTTGGCTCAGGGAGGAGACTGTATGGTGCTCTCACTGTCCAAGGGCCCTGGGAAGTCTGACTCCCAACACGTCCAGACTTCCGTTTATCCCTCGTCTTCCTTGAAATAACTATATTTTTTGTGGTAATTTAGAAGAAAACTGAGGGTGAGAGCTCGCTCGCTAAGCCCTCATTTTTTGAGGGGGAGCCCGAGGCGCAACGCTCTGTTTTTTCACCGCTTTATATGAGGAGCTTGTAGACGGCTGGGGCTGTTCCTTAACAGCCCTCCGGTTTTTGGATCGCGGGGGGGAAGAAAACCCCCATCAGATGATTCGCGCAATTGACACCCAAAGAGCTTCTTGAAGCTGTTCAGGCGTTGATCCCCGCCATCTAAAAATTGTTTTAATAAATCAGCCTGGTAAGCCTGCAGCACTGACATAGTATGCAGACATCCTACTGATTGACCTGCCATCATATACGCTTTGCCCACTGGACGTGAAGTAACCCTCAGAGGTCTAGAAAACAAAGAAGGGACCTTAGCTGATTTAATATCTGATTGAAAAAGACGTTTCAAATCTTTCTCTATACGTGGCATATTTTTACATGCTTTTTTTCCCAGCCCATGAATTGAATAATAAATAGCAGTTTTTGTTGTCATAAAACATGCTGAATATGGATTATTCCATGATTTAATCACTGCTGCATGCAGCTCGGGCAAAAGGGGAGGTCCCTTTGTGGAGGATCTACTCTATTAGGCAGTTCTCTCTCGTCTAACATACCAGAGAGCTGCTGCTGCAGCGACATAACGTCCACTAACTCCTTACTGATTGGGTGGCAGATCCCTCGACCCTCTTTGTGTATGTTGCGGCGATGTATCCGTTTCCTCGGATCAGAAGACACCGCCCTCCCCCGAGGCGCAGAAGAAACCGCACCCTATGGCTTCTGACACTCCAAGAGAGGATTAGATCTCACGGAAGAAAAGGCAGAGAGAGGACCGAGCCCCTCTCCATCTCATCAGCAAGATCTAGCTGCGATCCACACAATTTAAGCCAACGCCCTGCCTCACCACGAGCGAGACATGAACCGCAAGGAATATGAGCCGCGGGATCTTTATCAAAGACTGCGAGAGAGAGCATCACACAGTCAGCATTCTTGTAGCACATTTCGTGTGTGTCACCGGCTGTAATAAGACATAAACACGGCGTCACACACGATTTAAAGTTTCTCTGTTCTGCCATAATTCACTTTCAATGGCTTTCATCAGTTTTTTTGTATTTGTGTGTGCAGTATCAGTATTGAGTTGGACAAAAGAGGGTGCATTCACGTGCTTGCTTCTTGAAAGCAAAGAAGTTACATCTGAATGTTCAGTGCAGGCTTTTATACTTCCTGGTCTAATGTCACGTCGCCGCATGTGCGCGCGTGGTGACGTCACCACTAAATTACATTCGATTGATTTCACATGTGCTTCAAGACGTGTATGAAAGAGGTGTTCCCCTAGCGTTCTGGTTGGACGCAGTGTTGAAGTTCCCTTGAAGCGGAACTGATGTATAGCAGCGCACACGGAGAGATTTATTCAAGTTTATAGCTCAAAGAAAAATAAATAGGTTAATTATGATTGTCTCATCAATAGTATTATCAAGTTTTTTTATGACGGTTTGTTCACTGAAAAGTAATTTTTCAAAAAGTTGTGGATCAACTAAAAATTACAATCTTAAAACGTAGCTCTGACTCCAACTTAAACGCTACTAGGGGTTTGAATGTTATTTCATGAGAAGCATAAAATAAATACCTAAAAAACCTCACTAAAATTATAATAAAAAGAATTTCACGGGATTATGAGCAAATGTCAATGTTCTCCTTCAAATTACAATTATGTTTTTAAAAATGTTTAAAATATTAACAGTTTCAGTGTATTTCATGTGTTTTAGTTTAGTTGTGTTTTGTTTTTGTTTTGCATATGCGTGTGAAATATCATGCACAGATAGCAGCAGAATTTTTTTTGCGAAAGTGTGTGTGTGTGTGTGTGTGTGTGTGTGTGTGTGTGTGTGTGTGTGTGT
>CAIGQV010016269.1:375953-400656 GCA_903798115.1 Danio jaintianensis | reverse complement strand
AATACACAAGGCGTTCAGTTTTGTGTTTGTGTTTATCCATTCGTCCTCATAGATCAGTTATGTCCTTTTAATACACAAGGTGTTCAGTTTTGTGTTTGTGTTTAACCATTCGTCCTCATAGATCAGTTATGTCCTTTTAATACACAAGGTGTTCAGTTTTGTGTTTGTGTTTAACCATTCGTCCTCATAGATCAGTTATGTCCTTTTAATACACAAGGCGTTCAGTTTTGCATTTGTGTTTAACCAGTCCTCCTCATAGATCAGTTATATCCTTATAATACACAAGGCATTTACTTTTGTGTGTGTGTGTTTAGCTGTGTCCCATTAAATCACAATTGTCCCTTTAATACACATTTGTGAGGTGTGTGTGTGTACAGCTACTGTCCTTGTAATAACGGTTTGTTTTATGGGCGGGGTTTCAAGGTAATTATCATATGACCTTATAATTAAGTATTTAGTCAGGTTGTTGTATTTTAAGTTGTGTTGTGTGTAATCAAAGTTTAAAGTGAAATCTGTGTTGTACAGCTCAAAATATAATTTTTCATATGCACCACAACTCTCTATAGTAAGTGGAAGAGCATGCTCCCCTAATACACCAAAAAACTGGTTTGGGCTGAAGTGTCCTTGTAACACACATAAACCCGTATGTGTGTGCGTGTGTGTGTCCTTCTTCTCGCCATGTTTGCTTGGACACAAACAAATCAATGGATACTTTATCAGAGGTGTATGAATGCATTCGATAATACAATTCCAGTAAGCGTCGTTGCACTTTTACATGTGCAATGGCTATTATGACTTACAGTTTAACCTACTTGGGTGACTGCAGTAAATGCAGATCGCTCTCACAAAAATAAGGACAAAAAAGAAGTTGACAAGTATATCACCAGATGCTTGCAGCTTTCTCCTGACAGGGATGGAAGAAGAAAACTATGGCCAAAACCTCCACTTGTGTCAGGAATGTCTGTATAAAGGACCCAAAAGCAGAGGAGTTCAAGTCAATAGGTATTTAATTAAATAAGCAAAAGGAAAAGACTCAGCAACTTGCTGAGATCCAGAGTGGGTCTTGGATTTTAGTAAAACATAAACTGAGTGGACCACCGGCAACGTGTCACAACATAGGATAAATTCCAACAAAAATTAGTAAGTCTTTGGTCCAGGCCTGGTAGTACAGGGAAAGGGCAATGGCAAGGCAGAGGGTCGATTCTCCAGCAGGGCAGGCCAAATCCAGAATGGCTCCAGAGAACTGGACAGAGAATACAGACATAAAACAAGCAACAGACTGACAAGAGAGCAGTAAGGAACCCAACATTCTGGCAAGAGGAGAAGCGAAACACCCTCAGATATAGGACCAGCAATCAGCAGAAATGAAAGAGGTGGCAGTAACCGAGTGAGACTACTGATTAGCAAAGACAATCAGGTGTGTGAAGTTACACAGCAAAATGGAAAGCTGTCAGAAAATAGAGAAAGAAAGCAAAGTTCAAACCCGGGTTCTGACAGTACCCCTCTCCCCAGGAACACCTCCTGGCGTACCCGAGACTTGAGGCAACTGTCGATGGTGGAATTCCTCAATGAGCGCATGGTCCAGTATGTCCCGAGCTGGGACCCAACATCTCTCCTCTGGACCGTACCCCTCCCAATCTACAAGATATTGAAAGCCTCTACCTCGCCTTCTAAAATTAAGAATCTTTCTGACAGTGTAGGCTGGAGAGCCCTTAACCATCAGGGGAGGAGGAGGAGAGGGTGTAGAAGAAAGGGGGGAGTGGGGAGAACGCAAAACAGGTTTGTCACAGGAAACATGGAAGACAGGGTGGACACAACGTAGACTGCGGGGTAGCCGAATGAAATGCCTATAGAAATTCGCAAAGCCCAAAAATTGTTGTAGAGCTTTGCGTGAGCCAGGAACCGGCCAGTCGGAGACAGCTCTTACCTTTTCCGGATCCATTCGAATCCCCTCCACCGAAATGATGGAACCCAAGAACGGAACTGACTGGGCGTGAAAAAGGCATTTCTCTGCTTTGACAAATAACTGATTCTCCAGCAGCCTCTGCAACACTCATCTGACATGCTGGATGTGCACCTGGAGAGAGGGAGAAAAGATGAGAATGTCATCCAGGTACACAAAAACAAATTTGTTTATCATGTCTCTCAGCACATCATTGACGAGTGCCTGGAAGACAGCTGGGGCATTGGACAGCCCAAAGGGAAGAACTAGGTATTCAAAGTGCCCAGTGGGTGTGTTGAAGGCTGTCTTTCACTCATCGCCCTTCCTGATCCGGACCAAATGGTACGCGTTGTGCAGGTCCAACTTTGTGAAAATCCTGGCTCCCTACAGGATCTCGAAGGCTGTTGACATCAGATGAAGAGGGTACCTGTTTTTAATGGTTATGTAATTAAGCCCTCGATAATCAATGCAGGGACGCAAGGAGCCGTCCTTTTTTTTTACAAAGAAGAACCCTGCTCCAGCCGGAGATGAGGAGGAGCAGATGATGCCGGCTGCCAGAGAATCAGACAAATACTTCTCCATGGTCGCTGGTTCTGGAGCTGACAAAGAGAAGATTCGCCCTCGAGGAGGAGAAGTACCAGGCAGGAGGTTAATAGCACAATCATATGGCCGGTGGGGGGGGGGAGATGCAGCTCGAGACCGACTGAAAACCATGCGCAGATTGTGGTAAACCCCCGGAACCCCAGAAAGGTCAACATCCTCCTCCTGCAACACAGAAACAGAAGAAAAAGAAGAAGGCGAAGGTGCTGACACAAGACAATTAGCATGACAAGAAAATTTCCAAGCTATAATAGTGTTCTCTGCCCAGTTAATGTGTGGATTATGTAAGCATAGCCATGGATGGCCCAACACTATTGGGGTAGCTGGCGACTCAAAAAGGTAAAATACCAGTTCCTCCCGGTGGTTGCCTGAAGTGACCGGACTCACCGGCACAGTAATGTGGGAGATGACAGCTAGCTCATGGCCGTCCAGTGCAGAGACAGACACAGGATCCATAGAGGCTGGATGGGAACCCCTTCATGATGAGCCCATGTTGTGTCCATGAAGTTGCCCTCGGCACCAGAATCAACAAGCGCGGAGCATGAATAGTGGACATTCTTGATGGACACCATGACAGTCAGCAGTGTGTGGGAGCAGAGGGATGAGAAGATGAAAGTGCCGCTCGCCAGAACTCTCCTGATTACTGGCGAGCGCTGGCTTTTACTGGACATAGTGAAGCAACATGACCCTGCCCGCCACAGTAGAGACACAGCCCTTTAGACAATCGTCGTTGCTTCTCCTCCGCAGTGAGGCGAAGTCTGCTCACCTGCATGGGTTCAGGCTCAGTTAGACCAAACTTCAATTGGGCAGCAGAAGGTAACTCAGTGGCTTCTAGTCGTGAGCCCATTAAAACGCGTCGTCTGAGATCAAAACGATGATCCAGCCGAATGGCCAGGGAAACCAGTTCATCAAAACGCTCAGGGGGATCACGGGCATAAATTTCATCTTTGATTATACTGTCAAACCATCCAAGAATCGTGCTGCCAATGCTGCTTGATTCCACTCACTGGTTGCTGCGAGTGTGCGGAATTCGATGGCATAGTCTGCCACCGATCGTCTACCCTGTTGGAGAGCTGCCAGCAGTTGGGATGCTTCCTTCCCGAACACAGACCTATCAAATGTCTTGATCATCTCCTCCTTGAAACGATAGAAGTCAAGACAACACACATCTTCAGCCTCCCAGACTCCCAGTCCCGGGCCCGACCAGCAAGGAGAGAAATAACGAAAGCCACTTTGGTTCTCTCCGAAGCATAGCTCTGAGGTTGAAGAGAAAAGACAACTTCACATTGGGTGAGGAAAGATCTACAATTAGATGGCTCACCCGCGTAGACTGGTGGGTTGTTAATCCTGGGCTCCAGTTGAGGAAGGCGAGTAGTTGTAGATGGCCCTGACCCCTGCTGGAACCGGAGACTATGGGGCTGCTCAGAGAGCTCAGTTACTCGGGAGACCAAAGCATCCACTGTACGACGTGCTGAAGTCAGCTCCTCCTCAAGGCGGCCTAGCATGGCACCTTGAATCCTCAGCTAGGTCCATACTGGCCAGAGTGTTCTGTCAGGGATGTCTGTATAAAGGACCCAAAAGCAGAGGAGTTCAAGTCAATAGGTATTTAATTAAATAAGCAAAAGGAAAAGACTCAGCAACTTGCTGAGATCCAGGTCTTGCATTTTAGTAAAACATAAACTGAAGAATGGACCACAGGCAACGTGTCACAACATAGGATAAATTCCAACAAAAATTAGTAAGTCTTTGGTCCAGGCCTGGTAGTACAGGGAAAGGGCAATGGCAAGGCAGAGGGTCGATTCTCCAGCAGGGCAGGCCAAATCCAGAATGGCTCCAGAGAACTGGACAGAGAATACAGACATAAAACAAGCAACAGACTGACAAGAGAGCAGTAAGGAATCCAACACTCTGGCAAGAGGAGAACCGAAACACCCTCAGAAATAGGACCAGCAGTCAGCAGAAATGAAAGGCAGGTGGCAGTAACCGAGTGAGACTACTGATTGGCAAAGACAATCAGGTGTGTGAAGTTACACAGCAAAATGGAAAGCTGTCAGAAAAGAGAGAAAGAAAGCAAAGTTCAAACCCGGGTTCTGACAACTTGATCCATAAACCCCGCTCTTACTCTTCTTTTTAAAGCTGTGTATTTATATATAATAATATAATTTCAAGATTTTTTTTCTTTGTTCTACTTTCAATCTTTTGAAAACATTATAAGTTTGCTAGACTTACAGAATACTATAATTTTTGTTGTGTTGTTGTTGATCAGTAAAGTTAAGTGCTAAGTGTTTCGTCAAATTTGTGCAATTACATTTAGTAAAATTTGTTTATTTTGGATATGTAATTTTATTTTTTTTATTCAAGATTTTTTTTATTTTTATGATTCCTAATATTGAGAAAAGTTTCTTCATACTTGTATACTCATATTTTTTATTTAGCTTTATTCAAATGTTTAGCTTTATTCAAATTGTTCTTTATTCCTTTACAAATGGTACAATATGATTTTATACTTTAGAATTGATAAGTAGGCTACTTTTATATCCAGTTCTCCGTTTTTGGGTCTTGTTTTTATTCTATCTTTTTTTAACACACTTGTATTATATATTTACGATTTTTTTTACATCGCATTGTTTTAAATTAATTTTTTCACTTTAACACTTTATTATATTTAAGATTTTTTAAACAAACTTTTTAAAATGTTTCTTTATATTTGAGCAATTTTTCTTTATTCTTGTGCAGATTTATTTCTTCAATTCAAGTAGCATTTAAATAATCATTTTAGGACGTTTCTTTATACGTTGTATAATTTACACTTTGTTTCTTTAGATTTGCAATTTTGTATATTCTATGTTTTGTTTTTTGATGCTTGCACACTTTTGAAGTACTCTGATCTGTTTACAAACGATGTGTTATGTTTGATAATTGCAATACTAAAAAAAAGGCTTTCTTATCCTATATCCTGTTTTATCATTTACAGCAATCATGGAAGGCTATAAGTCTGTTGGGCAGTTGCTCTTAACAAAATTATTATTAGTCTATAGGTTAAAAATGAACAAGGGTTGTTGTAAAAAAAGGATATCTCATACATAATTTAAATACTAATTCTATTTAATATAGATGATGAATATGAATGAATCTGGCCGGCTCCAGCACTCATGGTGGGATTCCGGCATGGCTGCTGTAGAGTCGGTGTGCGTGGTGAGACTCCTGACTCAATGAAGAGTTTTAGAGTTTTAAAGTTAATATAAATGAAATCTAAAAATCAAATACTGTTGTATAGCGTGTGTAGGCCTATACAGTGCTGAGTAGGCTACAGGCTACCTGTTTTTCCTCAGTCATGGGAGGCTGGTTCAGAGCAAGCTGAAGTTCATGTTTGAAGATATGGTTTTCTGAAAAGATGTTCAGAAATGGCATCTCCATTGGTTGACCGCGGGAATTCAGACCTCTATTTCATTCATTCATTCATTTTCTTTTCGGCTTAGTCTCTTTATTAATCAGGGGTCGCCACAGCAGAATGAACCGCCAACTTTTCCAGCATATGTTTAACACACCGGATGCCCTTCCAGGCGCAGCCCATGACTGGGAAACACCCATACACTGTCATTCACACACATACACTACGGACAAATTAAGCTTATTGGATAAGACTGACAAATGACACTTCTCTATCTTCTGTTTTTACTATGGTTTATACCTGTTTTTTGTATACCTCTTGTATTTTCATTGATAATTAAAGAAGACATAAAGACCATTACATATGTTTATATATTTAGATTTACGTGCAAACAAAAACAAAACACACCTTTGTAAAAACATAACATAACATATCTTATATAACTAAATGTTACTAAACAGAACAAACCACTGTTGTCCAATGGCTTTCCTCATTTTTTTTATAACATAATTAACATAGTTAACTCTTTAAATTGTACTTTAGGCTGAATACTATCTTGCAAAAAACTTGCAAAATATTATCTAAATTATATAATATAATATGATGTCACTATAGCAAAGATTAGAGAAATTACTTACAAGAAATTAGTTCTTAAAACTGTTGAAAATACACTTTTACATATTTGATGCAATACATTTTTTTGGAAACTTCCCAAGAGCGCTAATAATAATTTTCGCAAATAAATCCCTTTATACATTCTAATGCCCTCGAGAAAGTCTGAAATGAAATTGACCACTTGTTCAATAAAATGCCAAATTCTAGGGACATTCCTAGCAAAACAAACAAACATTTGTCATGACCTGTCACTCAAAAGCATCTTGCTATTTAGCTACTTAATTTATAATATAACCTAATTAGATTTCTTGAAACCTTTTTGCTGTATAAGCTGTTTATTTTGACACTCTTTTAACATTTACCACTGTTGAATATACAGATTTATATTTTAAATACACCCTTTTAAGTAATGAGCTGTTCATCTTCTGTGATTGTGACCATCTTTTTGTAAAAATAGTGATATTTCAATTGCATCCACTCCCACATTAAAAATACTATCGTAATTTATAGCAAATACTATAGTGTTTTTGAACCACTTTATAAAAATAGCCTATTTAAATTCTATAGTTAGCATGGCATCACAACAACTATAAACATAATCCAATACTGAAAAAAGATGTTCAAAAACAATATAATATTTACTATAAATTACCATAGTATTTTTTCCATGTGATCATTCATCTGCGATAAAAAATGCGAATGCAATCTCTGCCACTGGTGACGTGTACAGGTGGCAAAACAGTGAGATTCGGGAAGTGTCCGACTTCTGATGTATTTTTTGAGCCCTCCTCTTACTGCAGCCGCCTGCTCTCGTCTATATTGCAGTCAAGTCGAGGCAGATCTCAAACAAGCCTATTAGCATACTGTCATGTGTAATATTAGTTTAAAGGTGCTGGCTCCTTTAAGAGTCACTTGTAGATGATGTCATCAGTATGGGACTAGCGTCAGTCTGTTGCATGCAGGAAAGCAACCTGCTATTGTGGTTGTCTCGTCCTCAGCCATCTGCTACATTTCTTGTCTTTCGAAAGGATCGTTGGTATGTAATCTTATGTTTAAGTACAATTCACAGTTATTTGATAGTATTTTGTCTTAAGTACAAACTTTTAGGTGAATCTTTATTCAGACATGTGTGCTACAATATGTTGATTGTGTTATGCTCTGATGAGTGACATGTTGCTGTTATATATAGTTTAGTATTTATTTTGATGCAATTTAGTCAGTATACAGTATTTTCGTATGCATAAACGTGTATATACACACTGTTCTTTCATATGTGCTTATGTTACATTAGCAATACATATGTGAAATATTTCCTTTCTTTTAATGTATCTAAATTCATTTTGCTCTTTTCAGTTTTACCCTACTTCCTGTCACCAAATAAATTAAGTGAGCATGGTATCCGCTACAAAAAGCTCAGCTGTTAATTCTAGTTCTGCTGTCGCTATTGCCCTTGTGGAAGCTAAAGCCAAAGTTAAATATGCAGAAAAGGATTGCAGATAAAGATGCAAAGGGCACGTTTGGATGCAGAGAGAGCATGTTTAGAGGCACAATTATCAGCATTAGATGTTGAAAGGGAAGCTGCTGTGGCAGTAGCCAAAGCTGAAGCACTTTCGACAGCATTAAGCAGTGACAAATTATCACGTCATAAATCCAGCGGTCGACTTACCTCAGGCTCTCATGCCTCTACTCAAAGAACTAACGAGTATGTGCAAGAACAAGCTAGACTGCAAGCTAATAAACAATATGATATACCTGCATCACCAGAAGTGTGGTGGCCACCACTCTCACCAGCAGAGGCATTTCATGAGAGTAAACCACAACTGGCCCCATATGAATTAGAGGAATACTATTCAGCCGATGACAAACAATGCAAGACAAAGAAACACATACTCAGTATAAAAGATCTGAAGAAGCTTGAAAATGTACTCCTTATGCGATGAGTATGATCATAAGGTGTCACAGTACGTAAAGCTCTCTCCGTCTGTCAAACACAGACAAGATCCTTATTTCACTCATGTGAGACCACCTGATAATCCCAGCCACATGTCAGCACATGCATACTTGCATCATACCAGGCATTCACAGGATATGACTAGAAATGCCAACTGCTACCCCCAGATCAAGTCATATGCTCCAACTCCACCTCATGTTCAATTTCACACAAGCACACCTCATACAAAACGTGGGTGCTAATCAGGACATGCCTGACCTAGTTAGGTTCATGGCAAGAAGAAAAATTATTTCCACAGGCCTATTGCAATTTGATGACCTTCCTGAAAGTTATAGATCTTGGAAAGCATCATTATTTACTGCCACTAGGGATCTTAATCTATCAGCTAAGGAGGAGATGGATCTCTTGGTCAAATAGTTAGGAGCAGATTCTAGGGAGCAAAATAAACGCATCAGAGCGATGCATGTGGAAAACCCTGACAGAGGTCTCTCAATGATTTGGGAACGATTAGATGACTGTTTTGGTGCACCAGAGGTTGTAGAAAGCTAACTACTCAGGAGACTTAAGAGTTTTCCAAAGATTTCAAACAAAGAATGGAAGAAACTCAGGGAGTTAGGAGACCTCCTAATGGAGCTTCTTGAAATGAAATCTGAAGAAATGCTTCAGGGTCTTGCATGCTTTGACACAGCTTGTGGCATAGCCAGCATAGTGCAACAGCTACCTTTTAACCTGCAAGATAAGTGGATGACTCTGGGCTATACTTTCAAACAACAACACAGAGTACCTTTCCCTCCATTTTCTGTGCTTGTTAACTTTTGTTGTAGAGCAAGCCAGGATGCAGAATGATCCTAGCTTTGCTCTTCCCCTTCAGTCTGATCATTCAAGGCTAGAACACCAATAGAACGTCGATATCATCTTACAAAACCAACATCTCCATTTAAAAGCAAACTACTGGTGAAATTGAGAGACTTAACAAAGTTTTGTCCTATGCATAAGAAACCACATCCTTTCGACAAATGTCATGGGTTTAGAAAGAAATCCATTGAATATCGGAAGGTCTTTTTGAAGCTGAAAGCGATTTTGTTTCAGATGTGTCTTATCGACAACACATGTTGCAAGGAACTGTGACAAACTTGTAAAATGTACTGAATGTGGCAGTGAGGCACACCATTCACTGCTGCATCCAAAACCTGTTTATCCACTTGTGAAAGCTCAAACACTCACCAAAGAGTATGGCAGGGAGAAGATGGATCAGTCTGAAAATGATGTGTCTACCATATGTACAGAAGTCTGTGGTAGCGGTTTGAGTGGCAAAACATGCTCCAAAATCTGCCTTGTGTCAGTGTTTCCAACAGATCAAATCAAGAAAGCTATCAGGGTTTATTCCATCATCGATGACCAAAGCAATCTATCTTTGGTGAGATCAAAATTCTTTGATGTTTTCAATGTGGATTGTGACAGCTCTTCCTATTATCTTAAAACTTTAGCTGGGGTCTCTCAAAAGACAGGGAAGAGAGCACATGCTTTTCAAGTTGCGTCAATCGATGGTGGTGTTATTCACTTTTAACTTTTATCTAGTTCTGAGATACCCACCCCTCAAGTTGCTCTTCATCATCCACATTTGAAGGATATTGCTAGACATATCCCAGAAATCGACCCAGATGCTCCAATCATGATGTTGCTTGGAAGGAATATCATAAAGGTGCATAAAGTGATGAAGCATGTTAATGGACCCCGTGAAGCCCCTTATGCTCTGAAGTTAGACCTTGGTTGGGTCATAGTAGGGGACGTCTGTCTAGGAAATGTGCACAAGCCTGATAGAGTCAATGTTCTCTTCACCAACACACTGCATAGTGGTCGCCAATCACTTTTTAAGCCATGTCCCAACATTTATCACATCAAAGAAAATGTTTGTGGTCAAACTTAAAGTATTCAAACTACGGCTATTGCTGCAAAACCTGGGTTGGGAAGAGGGACATCACACTGAAGGGGATGTCTTCAGACAAACAAAGGACGATGAGAAGCTAGCTCTGTCTGTCGAAGACTGGACTTTCCTCCATATCATGAAGGAAGGCTTCTACAAAGATGAGAGGAATAGCTGGGTTGCTCCACTTCCATTTAATCCTGAGAGACGACGCCTAACAAATAACAAGACACAGGCTCTAGTTTTCTTCAGATCTCTGAAGCAGTCTTTTTCCAAGAAACCTCTCATGAAAGAACACTTTTTTTTTTTTTTTGCATTCTTGGGAAAGATAATGGTGAAAGGTCATGCAGAGATTGCCCCACCACTTAAGCTTCAGGATGAGTGCTGGTACTTGCCTCTTTTTGGTGTTTATCACCCGAAGAAGCCGGATCAGATCAGGGTGGTCTTAGATTCAATTTGTCAGTTCAATGGTGTGTCACTGAATGATGTACTTTTGAAGGGCCCAGATCTAAATAACGGACTTCTTGGGGTGCTTTTGCACTTTAAAAAGTAAGCTGTAGCAATCACTACAGATATTCAACAAATGTTCCATTGCTTCCTTGTCAGGGCAGAGGAAAGGAACTTCCTTAGGTTCCTCTGGTATGAAGATAATGACCCAGAGAAGAATGTCATCGAGTACAGAATGAAAGTCCACATCTTCGGGAACAGTCCTTCTCCTGCTGTGGCAATTTACGGCCTTAGACAAGCAGCAAAAGAAGCTAAGCCAGAGTTTAAAGCAGATGTTGGAAGGTTTATAGAAAGGGATTTCTATGTGGATGATGGTTTAAGATCGTTACCATTTGCAGCAGCTGCGATTTGATCACCTCAAGAAGACTCAAGCAGCTTTAGTGAGGTCCAATTTGAAACTCCACAAAATCGCCTCCAACAGTAAAGAAGTTATGGACTTATTTCCTCTGGATGATCAAGCTAGTACTCTAATCGACATGGACATAGGTAAAAGTGCAGTGCCAGTACCGCGTACTCTTGGAGTAAGTTGGAATCTCCATACCGACACATTCACGTTTCAGCTGTCATGGGAAGGCTCTGATAAGAGAACTTGCCACTGATTCATGCAACTTGGATGCTCCTTTGCCTGCAGAGGAAATGAGACCTTGGCAACAATGGAAGAATTCTCTTCAAGAGCTTCAACACTTCCAAATACCAAGATATTATACAAAAGACTTCTCTTCTGAAGCTTCATACAGAGAGCTTTGCATCTTTTCAAATGCTTCTGTCTTGGCCATAGCTGCAGTATCTTATCTTAAAAGTCCTGATGGAAGCTGCAAGATAAGCTTCATCATGGGAAAAGCCAAGCTACCCCCCGGTCAGAGCTAACCATTCCTCGATTGGAGCTTTGCAGTTCGGTGTTAGCTGTGCAGATGTCTGACATTATACTGATTGAGATGGATACAGAGTTTGACAGTGTGAACTTCTTTTCAGACTGCAAGGTGGTACCATGCGACAAGATCCGTACCTGCAGCCTGTCTAAAAGACACAACATGTTTACTGGTCCATCATTCTTGTCAAGCTGGAACCAAACATACTCCGCTTCAGGCCCGTTTGATCTCGTTGATCCTGTGACTGATGTCGAAGTCAGAGCAGAATTATCAGCATTTGTCACCTAAATGATGTTAAGCTCTAAGTGTTTTGAACGGATCTCCTTCGTGAATTGGAAGGATCTCCAATCCTTTGTGCTATCGCATGTCTAATACACATTTTACAGACCTATAAAGTAGAGCTGATCAAAGAAAGGAAAGATTGCAAAGGGTGGCATCATTGTGCAGTCAGCGTAGATGAATTAAGCCAAGCAAAGAATGTCATCATACGTGTTGTGCAACAGGAGGTTTTCACAGAGGAATTCAAATGCATCAAAGATAACAAGAATATGCCAAAAAGCAGTCCTCTCTTCACACTTAAGCCCCTCATAGATGAGAATGGACTTATGAGAGTTGGTGGCTGTATGCCTCGAGTGAACACTGGATTTGATGAAAGCAATTCGTTCATCATTCAATGACTACACCACATAGCAATCTTGATAGTGAGACATTACCATGAACAATCACAACACCAAGGGAGGTACTTCACTGAGGGTGCTGTTCGTATAGCAGGTTTTTGGATCTTAGGTGCTAAAAGATACATTGTTCCCTTATCTTTGGATGTGTGATTTGTCAAAAACTGCGTGGAAGAAGCGAAACACAGATGATGGGCAATCTTCCAACAGACAGAGTCAACACCGAACCTCCATTTACTTATGTAGGAACTGACGTGTTTGGTCCTTGGACCATTTCTGCCCTCCGCACTAGGGGAGGACTCATCTACAACAAGAGATGGGCAGTGTTGTTTACCTGTTTAACCATCAGAGCTGTCCATATTGAGGTAATGGAGTCGGTGGACACATCTTCTTTCATAAACGCCTTGAGACGCTTCATTACAATTCATGGTCCAGTAAAGCAAATATATTCGGATCGAGGAACTATTTTTGAAGGAGTGTGCAGAGAACTGGACATCCCTTCCAATTTGGATGAACTTAAGGTCACAAGGTTTCTTGCAGATCGAGGATGTTCATGGATCTTCAACCCTCCCCATGCTTCTCACATGGGAGGAGTGTGGGAGAGAATGATTGGCATAACAAAAGGATTTTGGACTCGATGCTGCAACTGGGATCATCAAAAATCTCACACAAGGTTCTTGTTACATTCATGGTGGAGGTGGTGACAATAATACATTCTAGACCATTGGTACCGGTTTCTATGGACCCAGAAGACCCTCTCATACTTACCCCTTCAACATTACTCACTCATAAGTACGGTCCTTGTCCTTCTCCATCAGGAGAGTTTGATCATGCTGACCTTTACAGAAAGCAGTGGAAACCGGTTCAATGTTTGGCATCTACCTTCTGGGAAAGGTGGAGAAAGCAATATCTCTCCACATTGCAACCTAGACAGAAATGGCAAATGAGAAAACAAGACATCAAGGAGGGTAGTGTACGTCGTTCTTATGAAAGACCAACTGTTCAAATGTAATCAGTGGCCTCTGGGGCGCATCGTAAAAGTGTTCCCAAGTGAAGATGGAAGGGTACGAAAGGTGGAGATCAAGGTCATGGACAAAGAAGTGTCAAAAATGTTCATTAGACCCATAACTGAAGTGTTGATGCTCATTCCTTCAGACTAATACTAGGACTGGTTTATCCTTCTCATAGTTTTAGTTGTGTGTTTGGTATCTTGTGATACCAGACGGGGAGTGTCATGTGTGATATTTGTTTAAAGGTGCTGGCTCATTTAAAAGTCACTTGTTGATGATGTCATCAATATGAGACTAGGTTCAGTCTGTTGCATGCAGGAAAGCAACCAGCTATTGTGGTTATCTCATCCTCAGCCATCTGCTACATTTCTTATCTTTTGAAAGTATCGTTGGTATGTAATCTTATGTTAAAGTACAATTCACAGTTATTAGATAGTAGTTTGTGTTAAGTACAAACTTTTAGGTGAATCTTTATTCAGACATGTGTGCCACAATATGTTGATTGTTATGCTCTGATGAGTGGCATATGTTGCTGTTACATATAGTTAATAATATTTCTTTTGATTCAACATTCAGTTGATACTGAATTCATACAGTTTAGTCAGTATACAGTTTGGAATACGAGATATCAGGTGTTACAGTATTTTTTTATGCATAAATGTATATACACACTGTTCTTTTATATGTACTTATGTTACATTAGCAATACATATATGAAATATTTCCTTTCTTTTAATGTATCTAAATTTTGCTCTTTTCAGTTTTACCCTACTTTCTGTCACCAAATAAATGAAGTGAGCAGAGTATCTGCTTCCGCATGGTGATTGGTAGAGGAGTTATCTGTCTGTTAATTAGTGTATAAATGAGCCGTTTTAAACCAATCTGAATGAATTCAATGACAAAGATAGAGATTTGGTGCCACCCATTGGGCATTTTGATTTCAATCTATTTTATTGTTGTTGTTTTTTTTTATTTTTTATATTCAATATGGAAAAATCTGATAATTCAAATAAATATATAATGTAAGGTTAAATATGACATCTAAGATGTGAACAGATGATATTTAAAAGAGGCAGTAATTCAGTGTTTATAACGGGCAAACATATCATTAAAATTGTCCTTGGAATACTATACTATATGCTATTCTATGCTATAGAATATTCTAACAAATAGCATCTTATATTATTTGGTGAAGAAGTCTATGCATGCAAATATGTAATTTACCATAGTTGAAAAGTGCTGGAACAGTTTGAAAATGCACCTGGAAAGAGCTTGAAAAGTCCTTAAACTTGACTTTGGTAAAGGTGTGAGAGCCCTGTGTCTGTTAAAATAACCCATCAGAGGTTACAGTATAGGTCAGAATCAGCTCTTTAACCCTCAAAACACCGAAAACTTTTAAAAGTTTGATTAACCAATGAGATGTAATTGAATTAAATATATGAATTTGGTTAACTGAAGCATGTATATAAATAGCTGACCCCAATTGTCAATTTGCAGAAGAAAACCCACGTAGCTCTGTAATTGGCCAAAATGCTTGGTTTGACTTTTTGGTGATCATGTACTCTTCCCTGTTGATTCCCCTGACCTACATTCTGAAATGAATCTGAATTTTATAATCTGAATTTCTAGATTTTCCAAATTTCTTCATCTTGAAAACTTGGAAATCTGCAGTCTATGAATTCAAAACAAAAAAAATGTATAAAACTATTTTTAAAGGCATATAATATTTAGTTTTAATAAATTACAATTGTTAATAATTCAAATTAACACAATTCAAATTCAGATTGTTTTGGCGTATTTTAAGCTCCATAGACCAGGATCAAATTATGTCTTGAAAATTAACTTGCAGAACTTAAAATTGCATTGGATTCAGGGCTAGGTGGCAAACTAGTTTCCCAGCAAACACTGACTGACGGCAGTGTCATGTGCCTGGCCAAAAATGGTCACAGTAGAACATAGATCAATTTACACACCGTTGTGAGAGGATGTCCACAAATTATTTACTTTACAAAAGCATTTAGGGCAGCTCAGTGGTTAGCACTGTCAGCTCACAACAAGAAGGTCACTGGTTCGAGCCCTGTCCAGCAAACATTGGTCCGACGGCAACGTCATCTCCCCGGCCAAAAGGGGTTGCGGCAGGATGGCACAAATGGTGTACAGTTGGTCCGAAGACTACGTCCTCTCCATGGCCAAAATTAGTACGGCACAAAGGCACAACATGTCCTAAAATGCATTAATATACGCTTTTATACATTTGTACTTGTCTATATTCGATTGGGGTTGCGTATATTTACAATTTTATGTACATGTAGTTCAATATATACCCTGTCGTGTGATTAGGTCCACAAGTGACGTCATTTACACATGCATTTATAGTCCATCATTACCCTCGCTGAAATTATGAAATATGCAAAAGTATTGCACTCACATCTGGAGAAATTAATATATATACATGTCCCAAGTGGGTTTTAAGAGGTCGTGGACAGACTTTAGGGATCTCAAGACCCATTAAAACAGACATATCTTTATTAAATGCATATTTACATCTTGTGAAATGACAAATTGCATTCATAAAGTGCCCTGTGCGGTTAAGTGATTGTAAAGTCACTGTTTCTAAAACCATAATGCAATTTTATTATTTCTAATAACCTTTTTGCACCAAACTCTAACAAATCTCGTGATAGGACTAATGTTATCTCGCAAGATCCTATCAAGAGCGTAGTTTTCAAATTTCTTCCTGTTTTGTCCAGCATCACAAAAGGATATGAGGATGTGGCAAAAAGTTGGACGATTATTACAAATCTGCTATTGTGTAAGTACAGTTTGTATTAGTTTATTGATATTATTGAGTTTTACACATAGGAACTGAAATAAATGCACATTGTCAACAGCAATATGGAGTTGTTTTTGATTTGGATAAAATTAGCCATTATGCTAAAAGTAAGTTGAGTTTGAGGAATATTTCATGTTATTACAGGAATATGGTGCAGTTTATCAGGGTTCCCTACACTGGTCCTCAAGGACAGCTGGCCAGCATGTTTTCCAACTATCTCTGCCTATCATCCTGCTATGTTCAGTCAGAGCTGCAAAGGACCATTTCAGGTGAGTTTGGAGTGGAATAGTGTAGAAATAAAACATTTTAATAATAATAATAATGCACGAAATTGTTAGAAATCCTAACTATGTCATTCTATTGTAGATATGTCTTTCAGCATATACTACCATACCAGTATTAATGATTCTGTTTAGTCTACATTAATAGGCTGTCATTAACAATGAGAGCAAAACTTATAAATCTGTATCTAAAAAAGTTACTTAATATTTTTACAATTAACATAAAATGTTAAATTTATGTAGGTGTTATTAGCTTGTGTAGATTTAGCAGTTAAAGTCTAAACACTTTTCTTTTAACTGCTCCTGTAAAATAGTTTTTGTATTATACTTCATAAAATTGCATTAAGTTTCCCAGTGATGGGTTGCAGCTGGAAGGGCATCCGCTGCGTAAAACATATGCTGGATAAGTTGGCGGTTCATCCCGCTGTGGCGACCCCAGATTAATAAAGGGACTAAGCCGAAAAGAAAATGAATGAATGAATGAATGAAAATTGCATTAAGGTTCAAATTTGTCTTCCAGGGTCAATAACAATCAGTCATCTGTCAGACGGAATTCAAGACTCTTTCTCCAGGCCAACTGTCAGAAACATATAAGGCATTGCATTTAATTATTTGTTGTTCCTTAAATAATTTCATTATTACCTTCCTCACTGTTGTTTTGTTTGTCTATGTAGAATTGTCTCCAGTGCAAATGATCCTTTGTCATCCCACTCCCTGAGAACACGCCAGTGTAGGTGAGAAATTTGTTGAGTGCTTAAAAGTGTATTTCAGAATTTCTGAGTTTATATTTGTAAACATAGAGCCTGTAGTGTCAAGCGATGCTCAAAAACACAATTTCACCACGTGCTGGAATTCTTAGCCAGCTGTTTATTTTCACAAATTCATATTTTCGTATGTTAATCCGGCCTGTGACATGCATGAGATATTACTTGAAAATTCTGAATTTATAGTTTATTGTACATTATAAGTTAATAACTAATAAAATGTACTTGTTTTCTAACAAACATTAATATAGTAATTGCGATAAATGTCTGTTTCTCACTGTTTATTTGAACATAATAACTAATTTACTAATTATACCTTATTGTAAAGTGTTACCAGCTGTGTTTTATAATCCATTTGCAATACAAATTTTAACATTTGTATAAAATATATCAATACACAAAGTAGTTTTTATACCTGTGGTGAATATTGTGATATTATTACTGCATATCCTGATAAAAGCTTTAGTAAATAATTGCAACTAAAGTTAATGTCATCATAAGCCTGATGTTAGCTACTGGTCTGTCTCCAGCAGGTCTGCATGTTCTGTTAAGAGACTGGATTCTGAGAGCGAGATCCTGTGAAGTGTCTATCAAAGCTAACAAGAAGAATTAGGTCTGTGTAAGTTGACAAAAGTGACAGAATGTGTGTCTCTGTCTGTCTAGAGGGATCGCTCTGACTGTGATTTTGGTGTCACATTTAGGTTCAGCAACTGTCCAGAGTTGGTGGATGTTCTCTCTGAGCCTGAGTATCAGACATATTTATATTGCATTTGTGACGGGTGTTAATAAGAGTTTATTAACTTAATGTATTTCACTAATAGTCCCTCCTTTTAATTTTCGTGCATTTGTTTTGTATTCATTTGTTATTTAAATATGTTAGAATTTAGTTTTACTTTATTTGTGTTGTTTAATGAAAATAGTTTTATAGTCGGTTGCCGCGCTACGTCATTTCCGGTTGCCGCACGGTGTCCTCAGTCTGCATTGAGCGCGCTGAGGAGAGGTGGGAAAATTGACAAGCAAAATCATTTCTCATTGTGCTGTTTTCTGATCCATCCAGTTTGCATTGGGCGCGTTGAGAGGAGTCTGCTCTGTTCTGACACTTGAGTGATAATAAATCCACCCTCAGCAACAGTACCAGTGGCCTGTCTCATAATTGTACACAACGCAGATACTCGAACACCGGTTACAGTGGTGCCTTGACCCGGATGAAGATCAGCTCTCCTGGAATCTTCATCCAAAGATCAATGTCGTTTGGTCACCGGTGGATGCTGCATTTCAGTCAAGGTTTTGATGAACTGTGATACAGAGCATTGCACTTTCATTGAACTGGACACTTCACTACATAATTTTTTTATTTCTAGTTTCATTTAATATATCTCTTTTCCCATTTAACATTTTTTTTTGTAGTTGTGCTCAGACGCTTGTTTAATCGTTCTAAAGTTTTATTGAATGTTTGATCATTTACATGCCAATAAGTAGTAATGGCACATGGTTTTAGAGCAGACAGTTTTAAGGTTGAGGAGAACATGTCAGATTTAACTTTTGGAAGGGGAAGACTTTTCACTAATGCATCTACAGAGGGTGGAACGAACCCCTGAATTTTATTCTACACGGGTAACTGAGCAAACACCTAGTCAGTTAAGGAGTTTTTGGTCAGCCCAGATTTAAATGATACTGCATGGCAAAATCTCATAACCCATATTGCACAGGAAGTAGGACAGACTTTGATTTCCGTTCAAGGTGGGGAAAGGTACGGGGAAAGAGAAACTGATAATGCACAGACACAGAATTCAGTTGCGGGTCAGTCATTCACAGAAACACCCTCACTTAATTTAACAGGAGTCAAATTAGTCATGCAGTCCGAAGTAAGAGACCCTCCTGTTTTCTCGAGGTGATGGAACGGATAAGTTCACTGTGCATGAGTGGGAGGACTTAGTGAACACTTATTTGCGGAAAAGAGGCATACCAGCACCTGAGCATTATCATGAGATTCTTTCCAGGCTGCTGGGTAAGGCCAAGGACATTGTCAAAATAACCCTACGCAGCAACACGTCTCTTAAGCCTTCTGAGAACCCCACAGTAATATTTGATATCCTGAAACAGCATTTCAGTGAAGTCAGATTCTCCTCTATGCCTTTAGCAGATTTCTACGGCACAGTTTCCGTTACAGGAGAAAACCCAGTTGAGTATTGGGTCTGGTTGAATAAGGCTGTGGATGTTGCTGAAGAGGCTTTGAGAAGACTTGGACGACGGATGGATAATCCATGCCAGGAGGCAGCCATGATGTTTGTCAAATACTGCCCGGACCCCAGCTTGTCTGCCGTTTTCCGCTTGAAAGCGCCAGATAAATGGACAGCGAGTGAGGTACAAGCGCATCCTGACAGATATCAGGTTGAGCAAAAAGAACAGTTGGCAATTAAATCTAAGCGCAATTTTACAGCGAGGAATGTTACAGCTCACCCACAGTCACTCGTAGAGAATGAGATAATGGCTAGTGGTTCCCCGGTCATGGCGCCTGAACATTCCAATTTAAGTATTTCATCTTCTACACAGAATGATGATAACTGTATGAAAACACTTATCACTCTACTTGATCGGGCTCTCTCTCAGAATGCTCAAGCCGAAACGAGGAGTTTTCGACCGAACCAATCGCCTACGAGAGCTTGTAAGGTGTGCCGTTCATATGAACATTCAACTCTCTCACACTGTCGGCGTCAGCGACTCTGTCTTGCTTGCTTCCAACCTGGTCACATAAAAAGAAATTGTGTGGATAGTCAGCATGGCTCTGGCGGCCAGATAGCACAGCAATCGCAAGGTTCACCGACTTTAAATTAGTCGACCCACACCTGGAGAGGGGACGTGTGGGTAGGGTAGAACAAACCCTCGAAGATGCAGACATTAAACAAGTCTATGAGAATGCATGTGCGCAGGCTCCGGCTGAAGTCAAAGGGATTGCACAGAATATGCAAACTTTAGAGGTGTTCGATGAATTGTTTTATGCACCTGTCTATGTGAATGATAGATTCCAGATAAAAGGAATGTTGGATTCAGGATCTATGGTATGTACTTTTAGTGAAGCGGCAAAAAGCAGGATGCTCAGTGAAGATGTGTTGCCAAAACCGACACCCTTGACCCAAGAAATAATGTTAATTGGATGCGGATGTAAAATAACCAAACCAAAATGCATGTACGAGGTCGAACTAAAGGTGTATGGTGAAAAATGCTTGGTGCCTGTTCTAGTTGTACCAGGGCAACGGGACGACTTGATAGTTGGTACCAATGTTATTAAGTTTCTCATGCACAGAATGAAGATAAGTGATGATTACTGGAGGATTCTGTCTAACAGTGTGTCAGGGCCACCTACGTCGTGCGAACAATTCCTGGATGTTATGGCAAATACTTGCCGCTGGAGAGGTGGAATTCCGCCACACAAGGTTGGGACTGTCAAGCTTCGGCAGACAGTTACGCTAATGGCCAAACAAGAGCACCTTGTCTGGGAAAAGTTACCAAGAGACACTGCTATCTCGCCTGGAAGCACTGTAATAGTGGAGACCACTTCTTCCAGAACCATGCCACGGGACGTTATCATAGGTCGTGTTGTCACGCCCTTGTGGGAAGATCATTGGGTTCCCCTGAAGGTTACCAACCTGTCAGATAAGCCAGTCACCCTCAAAAGGAACTGTAAGTTGGCTGATGTGTGTCCGTGCCTTGCCGTGGAAGATTTGGAGCTGTTTCAGTGGAGTCCAGTTGCCCACAACTGATAAAGTTCTACAACCTGTTGTTGCCGATGACCTGAAAAGGAGACTGGAGGCCGTAAGTCTCAGTGACGTTGACATCGACTCTTGTTCTGCCAGTGATATGGCAAAGGAAAAGCTAGTCCAATTGTTAGAGAGTTACAATGATGTATTCTCAAAAACGCTTTAGATTGTGGGGAGGTCAGAGGCTTTGTTCACCGCATCCACTTAACTTATGATCGCCCATTTCGACTCCCATACCGACGAGTACCACCTGCTCATTATCAAAAATTACGCCAAGTCCTCTCAGAGATGGAAGAGCAAGGAATAATACGTAAATCAGTAAGTGAGTACGCCTCACCTTTGGTTTTAGTATGGAAGAGAGATGGTAGCTTAAGGATCTGTACGGATTTCAGATGGCTAAACGCTAGGACTACTAAGGATGCGCACCCACTCCCGCACCAATCAGACTGCCTTGTTGCCCTCGGTGGTAATACCCTCTTTAGCACGATGGATTTAACATCAGGCTTTTATAACATCCCAATGGCTGAAGAGGATAAAGAGTACACCGCGTTTACAACACCAGTAGGCCTTCATGAGTACAACAGGATGCCTCAAGGGTTGTGTAATAGCCCAGCATCTTTCATGCGTATGATGTTGAGTATTTTCGGGGACCAGAATTTTAGTAGTTTGCTGTGCTACTTGGACGACTTGCTGGTGTTTGCACCCAATGAGACCACAGCCTTGGAGCGGTTAGAGATGGTATTCCAACGATTGAGGAGCTATAACCTCAAATTAAGTCCGAAAAAGTGCCATCTGATGCAAGCGTCCGTTAGATTCTTGGGTCACATTATTGATGGAAATGGTGTTTCCGTTGACCCATCAAAGGTCGAAGTCATAGCCAAGCTCTCGAAAACTGATCTCATGGAAGTGGACGGGTGTACTCCATCTGTACGGCGAATAAAGTCTGTTCTGGGAATGATCCTCTACTACCAACATTTTATTCCAAATTGTTCTTCAGTAGCCAGACCATTGTTCTCTCTAACAGCTGGACAGAAAAGAAGAACGAAAATAAAAACTGAGGCTAAGGCAGGCACATTTCGGAAACTGAAGCCAGTCGATTGGACCCCAGAGTGTGATGATGCTCTCTCTAAGTTGAAGGAAAGTTTGCTGCAGAGCGTGATATTAGCGCATCCCAATTTCTCTCTTCCTCTAATCCTGTCAATTGATGCTTCTTTGGAAGGACTTGGCGCTGTGCTGTCACAGATACCAGCTGGTGAAGAAAAAGCACGTCCTATCGCATTCGCAAGCAAGTCCTTAACTAACTCTCAAAGGAGATATCCGGTGCACAAGCTCGAGTTTTTAGCCTTAAAGTGGAGTGTGTGTGAAAAATTCAGTCACTGGTTAAAGGGCCACACATTCACAGTGTGGACCGACAATAACCCACTCACTTATATATTAACGAAAGCTAAACTCGATGCTTGTGAACAGCGCTGGGTATCTAAGCTTGCTGCTTATACTTTCGACCTTAAGCATATTGCTGGAAGTAAGAATACTGTAGCTGATGCTTTAAGCCGCGACCCATTCGCACAGACCATTGCTCATAGGCTCATAACTGAGCAATATGGGAGTCTGCTTTCTGAGGCTGAAACTGTCGACAAAGATGGAGTTCAGGACACCTTCCAGTTACAAGTGAACAACCTCCATGTGTCAACTCTGACAAGCCCAGTGTCCTGTGATCACATGACAGTTAGGACTCTGTTGAACCTATCAGAGCAATGGAAAGCTGTAACTGAGTTAAGGGCTATGCAAGCAATCCAATCTATCCGAGATGCAAAAACTTCTGGATTTGACCCAGTTTCAGCAATCCCTATCGAGGAGATTCGTCAGGGTCAAGAAGCAGATCCGTCAATTTCTAAAGTAATGCCCTATTTGGAGAGGAAAAAAAGGCCATCAAGACGGGAGGTGGTTGCAATGGATGCTGTAACTCAAATTCTTCTTAGGCAACTGGATCGATTGAAGGTTCAAAATGGAGTAGTTTACCGTGTTTCCAAGGACCCATCAAGCACAAACAAGAGGTTCCAACTTGTACTGCCCAATAGCCTTAAAGCTAGAGCATTAACTGGTGTGCATGATCTTGCTGGACACCAGGGAAGGTCAATAACTCTTCAACTTGCTAGACAGCGCTTTTTCTGGCCTCGGATGGAGCGTGACATAAGAGAGTATGTTAAATGTTGTCAGAGGTGCATATTGGCCAAAACACCAGAGCCATCTGCTCGAGCCCCACTTGAGAACATCAGGACTTCGGCCCCTATGGAGTTAGTGTGTTTAGATTTTTGGAGTGCGGAGGACAGCAAGCAGCGCTCTGTGGATGTATTAGTCGTGACGGATCACTTTACAAAGTTGGCCCATGCTTTCCCGTGTGTAAACCAGAAAGCAAAACAAGTTGCAAAAAAACTGTGGGATCATGTCTTCTGTATTTATGGTTTCCCGAATCGCATTCATACAGATCAGGGAACCAACTTTGAAAGTACCCTCATTGCGGAGTTGCTTAAGCTAGCAGGTGTTGAGAAGTCACACACTACGGCATATCACCCCATGGGGAACGGGGGAACAGAGCGGTTCAATCGAACTTTGGGCAGTATGCTTCGCTCCTTGCCCCTTAAGGAAAAACACAACTGGCCCGAGCAAATACAGACTTTGACGTTTGTGTATAACTCCACAGTACACGAGACTACTGGTTATGCGCCATTCCAGTTAATGTTTGGTCGCATTCCCAAGCTGCCAGTTGATGTCGTCTTTGCACAGGCATTATGTGATCCTGTGATTGTTGATTATGGCAGTTACGCAAAAACACTTATGTCTTACCTTCATGAAGCTGCATGCATTGCTCAGAAACACACGGGAAAGGAACAGAAAAAGCAGGCTAAGAATTACAATCGGAAGGTCAAGGGCATGTGTTTGAACGTTGGAGACAGGGTACTTCTTGCAAACAAGAGTGAACGAGGAAAGAAAAAGCTTGCAGATAAGTGGGATCCAACTGTTTATACTGTAAGTGACAGAAATCTTCAAACTAATATATACAAGCTAGTTGACAATGGTGGAAAATGTAAAGTGGTGCATCGCAACCTGATTCTGGATATTAGCTTCTTACCAATTGAACCATTTCAAGATGACGAGGATATCCAGCCTAGTGCTGAGAATGGAGGAGCGGAGTCTCATACACCGGAGTTACCCAGTTTGTCTGATGAAGGGAGCTTTGATGGGACGGAAGCATGGATATCTGATGGACGAGATGAGGGTGAAGAACAAAAGCCTGAAGAAGGTGATGACATAGAATCCAATTGTTCCAACCAAAGTCAAGGGAGTTTCTGTGAATTAGACCCTAATGCAAATGAGGTCACTGAGGGTCATTCTGATTTAGAGACTGAGTCCTCAGCCAATAACTCTGAACCACAACCACATACGGTGAATGATCCATATGCTAACATTGAGCCTAACACACAAGCACAACCTCCCAATGATACACAGGGTGTTAAGACACGTGCAGGAAGAATGGTCAAAATTCAATTCATCTTTATTTCTATAGCGCTTTTACAATGTAGATT
>CAIGQV010016269.1:312461-370953 GCA_903798115.1 Danio jaintianensis | reverse complement strand
GCCTACCTTCACTCACTAATACAGACATATTTACCCTCCAGATCACTGCGCTCTGCTAACGAGCGTCGTCTCATGGTGCCGTCCCAAAAGGGTAAGAAATCACTCTCCCGCACTTTCTCTGAATCGGCCCCACGATGGTGGAACGATCTGCCTCTTACAACGCGTTTGGCAGACTCTGTGTCCATCTTTAAAAATCGCCTTAAAACTCATCTCTTCCGTCTACACCTGACCCACTAAAAAAAAAAAAAACCCTTGACTGCACTTAGCTCGTATATTGTGTTTTACCTACTCAAGACTAGTCCGATTTTACTTATGTATGCTTTGTTTCCTCTTGTACTGATTGTTTCTTTTGTGAACCTTAATTGTAAGTCGCTTTGGATAAAAGCGTCAGCTAAATGACTAAATGTAAATGTATGTTTTACTTATATCATGTTTGTACTTGATAAAAAAGATTGGCTTTCAAAACTAAAATTTCCCTTAGTTATTAACGTAGCCTAATTATTTATTAAATTCACCTACCAGTAATATTCAACAATGTTTCGTCGAGGTCGAACAGGTGATGCATGAGCCAACTAGAAAATTCAAAGCATGACAAAATGGCCAAATGGTTGGGAAAGAGAAAGGTTGATTCAGAATGCAGGGTATTTAATCAAAAGTGGACAAGCGATTATTTTTTTATTCAGTGCAAAGAAGTGGCTGTGTGTCTCATCTGTCAAGAAACTGTGTCTGTGTTCAAAGAATACAATCTGCGCCAACACTATGAAACCCGCCACAGAGAGAAGTATGGAAGCTTGCAAGGCCAAATGAGAGCAGACAAAGTGTTGAAGCTAAAAAGTGTACTATCAGCTCAGCAGAATACATTTGTGAGCCAAAGCCAGTTGAACCAGTCAGCCGTTCGAGCTAGCTTTCAGGTAGCTAAACTTATTGCAACCAGCAGTAGGCCGTTCAATGATGGTGAGTTAGTCAGAAAATGTATGAATGCTGTTGCGGAGGAGGTGTGTCCCGATAAAAAAGACGTCTTAAATGCGGTGAGTCTGTCAGCAAGTACAATCACCAGATGAATTGAAGAAATGGGGGATAATGTATATGCCCAGCTGCAGGAGAAAGTGAAAGAATTAGAATTTTTTGCTTTAGCACTGGATGAGAGCAATGACGTGCAGGACACGGCACAGCTGCTTATTTTTCTTTGCAGAGTTAACTCAAACTTTGAACTGTCCGAGGAGCTGGCAGCCCTACAAAATCTAAAAGGCACTACAACAGGGGAGGGTATTTTTGGTAAAGTGTGCTAAACCCATTACAAGTCCACTGCCTGATTCCCCAGCAAGCACTCTGCTGCAAAGTTTTGAAGTGGGAATCGGTCATGAAGGTGGTGGTGTCATGTATAAACTTTATTAGAGCAAACGGACTTAAACACTGGCAGTTCCAAACCTTTCTTGCGGAGCTAGAATCTGCTCACGGAGATGTGTTTTACCATAATGAAGTCCTATGGTTGGAGTTTTGAGGCGTTTTTACGAGCTGCTACCCGAAATCAGTGCCTTTCTTCTGACAAAGGGCAAAACTGTGCCAGAACTGATCGACTCAGAATGGAAATGGGACCTCGCCTTTTTAACAGATGTGACAGAAATGTTGAACAGCCTCAACTTGCAGCTCCAAGGCAAAGGGAAACTAATATCTGACATGTATTCCCACATAAAAGCATTTGAGGTGAAACTAGCACTGCTTGTGGAACAAGTGCACAAGCAATACTTCACTTATCTCCCCGTAACCCAAAGTTTTTCAGCGGAGAAACCAGTGGCCCCATTCCCAGTTGAAAAGTGCGTCGAAGCGCTGGAAATGCTGAAGGCGGAGTTTGACGTGCGATTCCGTGAGCTACACGTCTACGCTAAAGAAATCCACCTGTTCCAGAACCCCTTCGCTGCTGACATTAACGAAGCCCTGCCTTCTTATCAGTTTGAGTTGGCTGAGTTACAGAACTGTGTTATGTTCTGACAGACGCATTTAAGCCCAACGCTCTCGTTGAATTCTATGCTGCCCTCCCTAACAAGACATACCCAAACATCAAAAGGCATGCAATAAAGATGTCCACACTTTTTGGCAGCATGTATATTTGTGAGCAAACCTTTTCATGCATGAAACTAATGAAAACTCCGATGAGATCAAGACTCACTGATGAACATTTGCATTAGTCTTTGAGACTAACAGGCTGTGACAGGAATGGAACCTGACATTGGACTTCTCACCAGTCAGAAGCAAGCCCACAGTTCACTAATTAATATGCAAGTAAAGTTTTGAATTTGAATAGCACTGAATATAAAAAAGTCATTATAATGGTAATAAAGTTCATTAATATATCGCTTGAAAATAAATTATCAGTTGTCTGTGTGGTGCATAACAAAATAATAAACTATTCTAGCATTAGAATGTATAATAGCCTATATACTGTTAAAATCATAAATATACTAGTAGTCACTCCGGACCATGTAATTTTCTTTTATACTGTAAAGTGACCCAGCCCCACATTAAAGAAAGGAAAAATGATGTGGCCCTCTCAAAAGAAAGTTTGGGGACCCCTGCTGTAAAGTGACCTGATCCCCATTAAAGAAAGGAAAAATTATGTGGCCCTCTCAAAAAAAGTTTGGGGACCCTTGCTGTAAATGCTCAAATGTTGAATGCATTAAATCCGGAATACGTGAGCGATTTGCGCTGCTTGTGCACCGCATGGCCATCATTCCCAATATGCACTCGCAAGCCGCTCACCTCCATTGAAAATAATGAACTTGCGCATGCGAAAGACGCAATATGTGAACGGCCAAATAAGCAGCTACACTTCTGTTCAGATTTTCAGAAGTTACCTTCACTCTCGATCCTGCACAAAAATCCAATTTAGCCTGTTTAGGCTGAGTTGGGCTGCTGTGTCTTTGGGCACCAGTGTCCTCCTTGGCGGCGAATATTGTCATAGAATGATTTCTTTTCAAGTTGTTGGTCGAGTTAAAAGCAGTCGAAAGTTTTTTAGAGACTGAACATAGACTGCAGTTCACAGAAATACTTTCGTTTTTATGCTCAATGAAATCAAAGTAATGTATGCATCCACTTGAAGAACCTAACTCTGATAATAATAATAATAATAATAATAATAATAATAATAATGCAGAAATTGTTAAAAATCATAACAAAAGACATACTATTGTAACTATGTCATCTAGCATTTACTACCATACCAGTATTAATGCTTCTGTTCAGCCTACATTAATAGGTTGTCAATAGTAGTAATTTCCAAATTTACTTTGACTTGTATTTCATTGCAGACAATATGAACACAAAATATTTCATGTTTTGTCTGGTCAACTTTATTTAATTTGTAAATATACATTCTTTCCTGTCATTTAGACCTGCAACACATTCCAAAACAAAAAGTTGAGACACGAGCAATAATGATGTGATTTGAAACAGTTGATGTCAACAGGTTGTTTTAATTAGGATTTGATACAAAAGCGGCATCCAAGAAAGGTCTAGTCCATGGGTGTTAAACTCAGTTCCTGGAGGGCCGCAGCCCTACACAGTTTAGTTCCAACACTGCTCCAACACACTTACCTGGAGGTTTAAAAAAAGTCTGAATGACTCAATTAGTTTGACAAGGTGTTTTTAATTAGGGTTGGAACTAAACTGTGCAGAGCTGCGGCCCTCCAGGAACTGAGTTTGAGACCTCTGGCTAGTCCTTTAGGAGCAAAGATGGGCAGAGGATCGCCAGTTTGCCAACAAATACATGAGAAAATTATTGAAATGTTTAAAAAGAATGTTCCTCAAAGAAAGATAGGAAGACATTTGGATATTTCACCTTCAACAGTGCATAATGTTACGGCCAGCTCGCTCCCGACCGTACCATAAAAAGGATCAAATACAAAAAAAGGTATATAATAATAATAATGAAATAAATAAAATAAACATTTATTGAAGGGAATAACAAAGTATAAAGAACTGACTAGGGATGTGAAATAAATAAGAAATCAACTAAAATTCTCTCAACAAAATACAACACAAAAACATAAGACGGCGAAACAAAAGAATTGAAACAAAATGACCTCTCTGGGGAATAACGGCCCACCAGAGGAAGTCCCGTTCTTCACAAAAAAATTCAAATATATATACATCTGTAGTAAAGTTCGTTGTTGTGGGAAGAAGAAGACAGGGTCGGCGATACAGGTAAGTAATTAATTTTATTTTTCTCGTATATACACACCACACGTGTAGCAGTGTGTGTGTGTGTGTGTGTTCTCTCCTCTCTCCCGGCTGCTCCCTCTCTTCTCCTTAAGAAGGGTGTCTCTCCGGTCCAATCACTAAAATAAACAGGTGTTATTACCCCTCATTGGGTGTTCGATCATGCTTACCTCTCCACATACCCCCACCGCCCATCTCAGGCCGGGGAGCCGTCCGGCCTGCAGCCCCCCCCCCCCCCGCCCTGGAGAGGAAGTCGGCTACAGCCATCTGTGCACCCGGCCTGTGGACCACCTTGAATTTAAAAGGCTGTAACGCTAGATACCAACGGGTGATCCGCGCGTTGGTATCCATGCGGTGGAGCCACTGGAGAGGAGCATGATCTGAACAGAGGACGAATTCCCTGCCCAGGAGGTAATAGCGAAGAGTGAGAACGGCCCACCTTATCGCCAGACACTCCTTCTCTATGGTGCTGTACTTAGCCTCACTCTTGCTGAGTTTGCGGCTAATGTACAGCACCGGCCGTTCCACTCCTGCCACCTCCTGGGAGAGAACCGCCCCCAGACCCCGATCGGATGCATCCGTCTGTAAAAGAAAGGGGAGAGCAAAATCAGGAGCGTGCAATAGCGGCCCCCCGCAAAGTATAGATTTTACCTTTGAGAAGGCCTGTTGACACTGCTCCGACCATTGGATGGTATCTGGTCCCTCCTTTCTAGTGAGATCAGTCAATGAGCTGACGAGGGCCGAATAATTAGGAACAAAACGCCTATAATATCCCGCCAGTCCCAAAAACTGTCTCACCTCCTTTTTGGTCTTAGGTCTCGGACAGGTTGCAATAGCTGCAGTCTTATCAATTTGGGGCTGCACCTTCCCGTGACCCAAGTGGAAGCCCAGATACCTTACCTCCACTCGCCCAATTGCGCACTTCCGTGGGTTGGCCGTGAGCCCGGCCCGCCTCAGCGCCGACAACACTGCCCTCAAATGTTGCATATGCCGCTGCCAATCATTACTGAAAATGATGATGGCCCCAGGTCATCCTCGTTGGTAACAAGCGTAGCCAGCGACACCTCCTCCGGCTCCCTCCACTGCTTCAGCAGATTTATGTGATAAATCTGATGTGAATCGGCCCTGTCCGAACGAACCACCTCATAATCGAGATCGCTGACTCGTCATGTGACCACAAACGGCCCTTGCCACTTGGCGAGTAATTTGGAGCTGGAAGTGGGTAGCAGTACAAGGACTTTATCTCCCTGTGAAAATTTGCGTAGTTTAGTGCCCTTGTCATATCGCCGGCGTTGGTCATTCTGGGCCTTAAGCAAATGCTCCGTAGAGAGCCGACCCAGGGTGTGGAGTTTTGCTCTAAGGTCCAGAATATATTGAATTTCGCTTTTACTGTTTGAAGGCTCGTCCTCCCAAGCTTCTCTAATGACATCCAGCACCCCTCGGGGCTGTCTGCCATAGAGTCGCTCGAAGGGGGAAAACCCCGTGGAGGCTTGCGGAACCTCCCGCACAGCAAACAACAAGGGCTCCAACCACTTATCCCAATTTTTTGCGTCCTCGTGTACGAACTTACGGATCATGGATTTAAGAGTGCGATTAAATCGTTCCACCAGTCCGTCGGTTTGTGGGTGATAGACGCTGGTGCGAATCGATTTAATGCCCAACAATCCGTATAGTTCGCGCATGGTGCGTGACATGAACACGGTGCCTTGGTCAGTGAGGATCTCCTTGGGGATCCCCACTCGGGAGATTATACGAAACAGAGCTTCCGCAACACTCTTTGCTGAGATGTTACGGAGAGCTACTGCTTCCGGGTACCGGGTTGCATAATCCACGAGGACTAATGCAAAGCGGTGCCCGCGTGCGGATCGCTCTAATGGCCCGATGAGATCCATACAAGCAATGGCGCTTTTGGGGTGGCCGGTGGGTTTACCAGCTGACATTCACGGCATGCAGCGCACCATCTGCTGACATCCCCGTGAATGCCCGGCCAAAAGAATCGGGCCATGAGGCGATTTAATGTGGCCGCTTGACCTAAATGTCCGGCCATAGGATTCGAATGAGCCGCCTGGAAAAGCATTTCCCGACGGCTCTTTGGTACTAATAATTGGGTTGTATCTTCTTTTGTCTGAGCGTCTTGGGTCACTCGATACACCCTGTCATTAATAATCGCAAAATACGGATAAGAGAGGGGTCGGTCAGGCTGGAGGTTTTGCCCATCTATGACCTGCACTCTTTCGAGTGCATGTCTTAGCGTGTCGTCACGCGACTGCTCCAGGGGAAAGTCTTTGCACCGGGAAATTTCCGGCCCTCCCCCTGAGTCAGCGCGTGACGGCATCGCTTGGGATTCCCCCAGCTGAGCGACCCGCCCCCTATCCAGCGATTTCTTCTTCCAAGAAACACCCGCACATAAGACCCCTAATAATCTATTAAATCCAGGCCAATTGGTTCCCAGAATTAGCGGGTGTTTGAGGTGCGGGTTAACCGCTACCTCGACTTTATGCTTTTTACCCCTGAATTGGATATCTATAGCCGTTAGCGGGTAGTGAATTACATCACCGTGCACACACCTTACCCTTACCGTGCGGCTCGTTTCCAATGCCGAGTCTTGAAGCAGGCTTTGGTGGATGGAGGTCTGGTTACACCCCGAATCCACCAAAGCTTGATATGTACCCCCTTTTATACTCACAGGTATCCGGTATAGCCCGTTGCAACCGGGGGCGACGATTGGCGTGGCGGGGACGCGGATCAACGCACTCACCTCCTTCGCGGAGCTGGTTTTTGGTGCGTTGTCCACACCCCTGCGGCGCCAATGTGTCGGCCCAGACCTTCTCATTACACCCTCGGGGCCAACGAGACCAACCGATTGAACCGGAGAGAGACCGGGCACTGTCTGGGGACCCGCCAGGGGTCGTGACTCCACTCCTCCGTTTTGACAGGCGCCCCCCTGTAGCGGAGCACTCGGGGAATCCACCTTCTTGCACCGCCGTCTGGGTGCTGGCGTGGGCGGTCCCCGCAGTCTGGGCCTGGGAACAGGAAGAGAGAGAGAAGGGGAGAGAGAGGGGAGAGAGAGAGAGGTTATTTCGCCGACCCTGGCCCTCGCCACCAGGTGATCCTCCGCCAACTGGATGGCCGTTTCCAGGTCGTCTGGCCGGTGGCACTGGACCCACTCCGATGTCCGGGAGGGGAGGCGGGAGATGAATTGCTCCAGCACCACGGCGTCCACCACCTGGGAAATGTCCCGGCCATCCTGGACCAGCCATCTGCGGCAGGCGTCACGGAGCTGCTGGGCGAACACGAAGGGCCGACCGCTTTCCATCAGCTCCAGTGACCGGAAGCGCTGACGCTGTTCCTCCGGATTGCGGCCGGCCCGCTGGAGAACGGCTCGCTTCAGGTGAGCATACTCCAGGAGATTCTGGGCCGGTAGCTGCTGTGCTGCGATCTGGGCTTCACCCGATAGCAGCGGGATGACTCTTACCGGCCACTCGGCCCGCGGCCAGCCACACGCCTCCGCCATTTTCTCAAAGAGATCAAGGAATGCTTCCGGGTCGTCCTCTGACGCCATTTTCTGTAGAGTGACGGGAGGGTGGGCGGTAGATGTTGGAGCGGGCCGGATCTCCTGGGCCAGCAGACTCCGGATTAGCTCGCGGTCCTCCCGCTGGGCCTCCACGAGGACTTGAAACCGATGTTGGAGATCTTCCTTCAACTCTACAACCGCATGATGTTGTTCTCTGTGGAGAACCGCGAGCGCCTGGATGACTTCCGCACATGGACTAGTAGACGGAGTAGACATTCTGGCAGCGAAGTTTCTTCTTCTTCCCGGGTTTCGGCACCACTGTAGTAAAGTTCGTTGTTGTGGGAAGAAGAAGACAGGGTCGGCGATACAGGTAAGTAATTAATTTTATTTTTCTCGTATATACACACCACACGTGTAGCAGTGTGTGTGTGTGTGTGTGTGTTCTCTCCTCTCTCCCGGCTGCTCCCTCTCTTCTCCTTAAGAAGGGTGTCTCTCCGGTCCAATCACTAAAATAAACAGGTGTTATTTATTATTTCTGATTGGCCCGCTGACTAGCCGCCGGGCTCTGAGCATGCTCTCCCCCCTCATTGGGTGTTCGATCATGCTTACCTCTCCACAACATCCTTCACCCATAAATTAACTAATTAACTGTGAAGTCACACTGCGAGGCCACCGAAAGGTAAGAAAAAGGAAGACAGGGTCGTAACACCTCCCCCCTTAAAAAGATTCTGCAAAGAATCAAAGAAAAAAGAAAATTAGCAAACAACCAAAAAATAAATAAATCTCTTCATAAAACAGCTCAGTCTTCCTCCTCTCCCAGCACCTCTGGGCCCTAGAAGTGCAAAAAGAACAACAAAAGTGAAACATGCAATATGAACAGTGTTATACTCTAGAGAGGGTGACCGCGATCACATTATCTTTCCCTCGCACATGCTTAATCTCAAGATGGAAAGGCTGTAAAATTAAACTCCATCGCATAATTTGTTGGTTTCGGTTTTTCATCCGATTTAAAAAAAAACAAGGGATTATGATCAGTATAAACAATAATTGGTGCAGCATTCATTCATTCATTTTCTTTTCGGCTTAGTCCCTTTATTAACCTGGGGTCGCCACAGCGGGATGAACCGCCAACTTATCCAGCATATGTTTTACGCAGCGGATGCCCTTCCAGCCGCAACCCATCCCTGGGAAACATTCATACACACTCACTCACACACATACACTACGGACAATTTTAGCTTACCCAATTCACCTATACCGCATGTCTTTGGACTTGTGGGGGAAACCGGAGCACCCGGAGGAAACCCACGCGAACACGGGGAGAACATGCAAACTCCACACAGAAACGCCAACTGACCCAGCCGAGGCTCGAACCAGCGACCTTCTTGCTGTGAGGTGAACGTGCTACCCACTGCGCCACCGCGTCGCCATTGGTGCAGCAATCGACCCTAAATATACTTCAAAATGTTGTACAGCCATAACAAGAGCATGGGCTTCCTTTTTAATGGTGGAGTAGACCTGTTGATGACGATTAAACTTCTTTGAAAAGTAATTTACAAAAACTCCGGTAGTAACCAGTCATTCCAAGAAATCGTCGTAATTCACGCCGATTACTGGGAGTTGGAAAATTACACATGGCTTCAACTTTTGCCCCAATTGGTTTAACATACCCATTTCCCACTACTTTACCCAAATAGGTGACTGTGGCTTTACCAAATTCAGACTTCACTAGGTTGATTTTTAAATTAGCCTCAGCTAAGCATGAGAATAAGTCTTTGGTTTTGTCAAGATGTTCAGACCAGGTAGAACTATACAAAACTACATTGTCAAGATAAGCCTCGCATCCAGACATTCCATACAATACACGGTTAACCAATCATTGGAATGTAGCGGGGGCATTACGGACCCCAAAAGGCATCACAGTGTATTGGAGGAAAGCATCTGGGGTAACGAAGGCAGATAATTCCCTTGCCCGAGCAGTTAAAGGTACCTGCCAACACCCCTTAAGTAGATCAAACTTACTTACATATTTGGCAGAGCCAAGATGATCTACACTATTCGAGGTAAAGGAAAACAGTCTGGTTTGGTAAAGGAATTTAGTCTTCTTTAATCTGTACAAAACCGATATGAACCATTAGGTTTGTTCACCAAAACACAAGGGGAACTCGAGGAACTAAAACTTGGTTCAGCCAAATTATGAGCAAGTAGGTAGTTCACCTCTCTTTTTAAAAGCTCTCGTTTTGTTGGATTGACCCTATAAGCATTTTGTTTGATAGGACAAGAAGTTCCTACATCAATGTCATGTTCAATGACAGTGGTGCGACCAGGGACATCCAGAAAAAGTGAAGTTAATGACATCACTAACTCAATGATGTCATTTCTCTCCCCTTCTGCCAAATAAGACAAATGGCCGAACCTGAGAGTTGTTAAGGTGTCCATCTATTTTCCCTTGAGAAAGAAGACTCCCATCCTCATTTTTCTCAGATAAGTCCGCACCCATACTGCAAGACAGAGAAGGAAACACAGAGAGATGTTCTAAACCAGAATGATCACACACGGTTCTAACACTGACAGAGGCAGAACAAACAGGAGCAACATAAGGCTTCAACAAATTAATGTGACAAACCTGAACTTTCTTCCGACGTTCAGGAGTATTCAACAAATAATTATTGTCTGAAAGACGTTTAGTTACACTGTAAGGTCCAGTGAATTTTGCTTGGAATGGGTTAGTACAGGGGTGGGCAAACTTTTTGAGTCGCGGGCCAAAATGAGTTCTAAAATTTGACAGAGGGGCCGAGCCAAGAACAGATGGATGGAGTGTTATATAAATTACATACAGGATTTGACCTATTAATGATTAATGGTTAATTTAATTACATTTCAGTTTAATAAACACAGCAGGAAAACTCACCATCAGTTTCAGTGGGAACAGTGTTGTTGATCTCCCTGTTTTGTCAGTGCATCAAAGTCTGGTAAGTTTTGTTGTGGCGATTCTCAGGATAGATCCGAGGTGTTCGTCAGTTATCCTGGATCTGTGACGGGCTTTGTTCATGTTCATAACACTAAATGTCTGCTCACATACATAGGTCGAGCCAAACAAGGTTAGCATCTTCTGTGCCGTCCTCCGTAGGTTTGGAAAGGTGGCTTAGTCCAGTGAAGCATAAAACTCGTTAAGTTTAAGAGTGTTGAACTTTTCTTTCAAGATGGCGTCAGACTGAAGATCGATCAGTTCCAATTGCACCTCATGTGGTACTGTTTCAGGGTCTTGTGAGAAGGGACAAGACACGAGCTGAAGTGACTTTTCAATGTTTTCAAAATCAGAGAACCGGCAACTGAATTCTCTGTGCAGGTCATCCAGTGATTTGCTGTATTTCTTTGCATATCGTGTCGCCTCTTTCTGAGTGTCAAGTGTGGCGAAATGAGTGAAGGATGCGTTCGCAACTTGTCTGGAGAATAAAACGAGCTTAGATTTGAACGCTGTAACATGTTTGTACATGTCGTGCACAAACTGATCTTTCCCCTGCAGTTTCACATTCAGCTCATTCAAGTGTGAAAATACGTCCACAGCAAACCCAAAATCACAAAGCCAGTTCTGGTCTCGTAGCTCAGGAAATTCGTCAGATTTCTCATTAAACTCTAAAAATGCGCCGATCTCGTCTTTCAGGTCCCACATGCGTTGAAACACTTTGCCCAAACTTAACCACCGGACACGAGAGTGGTAAAGTAGGTCCTGATGATCCGCATCAATTTCCTCCAGGAACGTGATGAACTGACGATGCTGAAGTCCCTTTGCACGTATAAAGTTCACAAGTTTTACGACTGGATTCACAACATGGTTAAGCTGCAATACAGACTTGCAAAGTGATTCCTGATGGATGATACAGTGAAGGAAAATAACATCCTGTTCAGGGTTTTCCTCTTTTACTTTATCCTGGATTCGTTTCGGCAGCCCAACGTTTTTTCCTGTTAAATTTGGTGATCCATCCGTCCTGACATTGGCAAGTTTACTCCAAGGTAGTTTATGTTTCTCGATGGCAGCAGACACCTTGTCATATAAATCCTCTCCCCGCGTTGTTCCCTTTAGGGACTCCATGGTCAAAAACTCCTCATTATCTCAAAGCTGTCATTTATTCCTCGGATAAAAATTAGAAGCTGCGCTGTGTCTTTGATATCATTACTTTCATCCAGTGCAAGTGAATATAACTGAAAGAACTCTGCCTTTTTGTTTAGCTGGCTAGCTATATGTTCATCAATTAGTTCCACACGGCTAGTCACAGTCCGACGTGACAAACTGATTTTTTCAAACTTGCCTTGACTTTCCGGACACAGAACACCTGCAGTCTCCACCATGCAGTCTTTCAAAAACTCACCTTCGGAGAAAGGCTTGCTAGCTTCTGCTAATTTGAATGCCAGCAAAAAGCTTGCCTTGGTAGTTGACTCCTGAAGCGCAGTTTGTCGGTGAAAAAAATTTTGCTGGCTCAGTAAATTGGCTGCAAACCTCTCAGCCGTAGCTGCCCGTTCTTGCGCCGACAGCTTGCTGGCGTAATTGGCATGCTTCGTAGCAAAATGACGGCTAATATTGTACTCCTTAAAAACCGCAACACTTTCTTGGCATATCAAGCATACAGCCTTTGATCGCACTTCTTTGAAAAAATATGTTGTTGTCCATTCAGTGTTAAACACTCGGCACTCACTGTCGACTTTTCTTTTCTTTGATAAACTCATGTTTGTTTTTAGAAGGGGGAAAGCTTTACCGCGGGAACCGAGAAGGAGAGTGCTTCTTCTGGGAAAAGCTTAACCGCGAAGAAGAGGGGGCAAATGCTCAAGCACGCCATCTATTGGGGGAAATGTGGGCATTACAGGGGAAAGTAAATGAACAAGGTTTGCCGGTAACGATATTATTAATTTTTATTTTGATATAACTGGGAGATGTTTGGCGGGCCGGATTAAAAAGACCAACGGGCCGTATATGGCCCGCGGGCCGTAGTATGCCCATGTCTGGGTTAGTAGAAAGAGACAACAATGCTAAAACCTGGTCACTGGTCACCTGGTCAGCTCCGAAACTTGGCCTTCTTGTCAAAGTGTTGCTGCATTTTCCTTTGTGACTTACCCAATTTCTTTTTAGCAACAGCTTGCATTTCATAAAGTCTATGACGAAAACCACTTACATAATCTACAAGGTTGTCAGGAGGTTTAGATGAATACCACACATCAGCCAAAATAGTAGTGGGCCCTCTTACTACATGTCCAAAAACCAATTCATTGGGACTAAAGCCAAGGCTTTCTTGAGTTACCTCACGTATAGCTAATAGCAACCATGGCAGGCCTTCTTCCCAATCACCATCGAGCTCCACACAATATGACCTTAAAAGAGACTTCAGGGTTTGATGAAACCTTTCAAGTGCTCCCTGGTTCTTTGGATGATATGCACTAGAAATATTGTGATTAACTCTAAGTTGACGGAGGGCTTTTGCAAACTGTTTGGACATAAAGTTAGAACCTTGATCTGATTGAATCACTTTGGGGATACCAAAAACAGACATAAAATCGGTAAGGACCTTCACAATAGACTTAGTAGTTATATTGTAGTTATACGGGTAGTCTGGCACATAATGGTAAGAAGATAGTGATAACCAGCCCTGGAACGAGGTAAAGGACCAACACAATCAATAATCGAATGGTCAAAAGGGTTAGACGTCACAGGAATAGGCTGTAATGGAGCGGTTGGCACTTTTTGGTTTGGCTTACCAGTAAGTTGACATGTGTGACAGTAATGTATAAATCTGGCCACATCTTGTTTTACTTTAGGCCAGTAAAACTGTCGCATGATACGATCATAAGTTTTCCGAAACCCAGTATGACCAGCGAGTCCTTGATGGGCCAACTGCATCACAGATTCCCTAACAGCAAGAGGGACTACAATCTGGGTCCTAGACTTTAAGTTATCATCAAACATGGCCACTCTCCGACAAAGTAGACCATCTTCAAAGAAATATGAGGAAGAAAGATCACCCATGTTAGACCCTGCTACAGAGACTAAGGTTTTAAGTGTGTCATCAATCTGTTGTGCGCGAATTAGCTCCTCTCTGGGAACCTGCAACAGAGGAGTTAAAGGATACTCATCAACATCAGAAAGAACAGTATTTAAAACCTTAGAGGCATCAGAGTCTTGGCTTTGGGGTGATTTTGAAGTTTCCTCCTGATCAGGTGATAGTGATGAGCAGATCTTTTTGTCTTTTTAAGGACACTCTGCCAGATGACATATAAATTCACCTGAATCAATAGTGGAGAAGAAGGTGTTACCAAGTGAAACATCTGTAGCTTGGTTTTCAGGCAGCTGTTTTGCCATTGATCGTGTGACTGCACAGGCTGGAAATAAATCAGAGAATGAATTAACCTTTTCAACATTGGATTGACTAGGTGCAGATACTACTATGGGCAGAGCAGTCACCTTACTCTCTCCCCAAACATTTCCCCCAGCTAAATCATTTCCTAGAATAAATGTGATTCCAGGAACTGGAAGTGCAGAACGAACACCAACTACAACGTCACCAGATATTATGGTTGAGAAAAGATGGACTTGGTGCAGTGGCACATCAACAAATCTCATTTCAAAACCTCTTACCAATAGAGGCAACACTCCTTCCAAAAGAAATGACTGTGCTGATCCAATGTCTCGGAGGATACGCACAGGCACCATTTCCTCAGAACCTGATAAAGACACAACTCCTTCAGTGGTAAAGGGTGTATAATCAACAGAACCATTCACCTTTGAGTCAAACAATTTATCACAGGAATGAGATAAATGACTAGCACTTTCTGTGAAAGTGTCATCTACAGATGATGGGGCAACCAGAGAAACAGGTTTTGAAAATTTCTCTTTCTTTTTAAGAACAGGGCAGTCAGATATTTTATGGCCCAGCTTTTTGCAATAAAAGCAGACCAGGTCTCTTGAAACAGTGGTCTTTCCAAGACTACTAACAACAGGTGCCTTAATATTTTGTCCAAACACAGCAGGCTTTTGTTTAACTTGAGGACAAGACTTAAACTTATTCATGTCATTTCAAAAACTGACTGAACAAAACGTACCCCGATGAATTAAAACAAATCCATCAGCCATGATAGCAGCATCTACAAGTTTACTCACTTTGTGTTCATTTAAATAAGTAGCTACAGCAGAAGGAACACAGTGTTTAAACTCCTTCAGAAGTAACAATTCTCTTAACTGCTCTTTAGTTTAAACTTTCATTGAGGTGCACCATCGCTCAAATAGACTCTCTTTTCCCCTTGCAAATTCAACAAAAGTACAATTTTCAGTTTTGATTAAATTTAAAAATTTTGACAATATGCCTCAGGCACCAGTTCATATGCATGCAATACAGCAGTTTTCACAGTTTCATACTCACTACTTTGTTCCAGGGCAAGAGCAGAATAAACATCTTGAGCTTTACCTGTGAAAACACACTGCAACAACAAAGTCCAAAACTTTTTCGGCCATTTCAGAGATAAAGCAACATGCTCATAATGATCAAAATATTTCTCTACCTCTTTTTCAGAAAATGGCGGAACTAATCTCACGTTACGATGTACATCAAACACCAATGCAGACGACTGTTCTGGCACCGGATGCACATCAACTTGCTGTGTCTCTGCTTGTTTTGCTGCCAATTCCAACTCCAACTTCTTTAACTGAAACGCTCTCTCTTCCCGTTCTCTCTCTAACTCAAGTTTCAATTTTCGTACAGACAATTGTTGCTCTAGTTTCCTAGCTTCAAATTCCGTTCTATTTCTCTCTCTTTCATAGCGCGACCCTCGCGATCAGCACAGAGTTTTTCAGCAACTTCTTCTGGGCCGTAATGGAGTTGGCACACTCCCATCCGATGGCAGGACACCTGGGGGTGGAAAACACCATTCAGCGCATCCGAGATCGTTTCCACTGGCCAGGCCTGGTGGCCGAGGTAAAAAGATTTTGCCGGGAGTGTGCCACCTGCCAGTGGACGTCACCCCGGAAACCCCCTTCCCCCCCCCAGCCCGCTCGTACCACTTCCCATTATCAAGGTGCCCTTCGAGCGCATTGGGATGGATCTGGTAGGGCTGCTGCCGAAGTCTGCCTGAGGCCATCAACACATCCTGGTCATCGTAGACTATGCCACCAGGTACCCCGAGGCAGTTCCCCTTCATCAAGCCAACGCAACAAACCATAGCGAAGGAGCTGGTCCAGTTCTTCAGCAGAGTGGGAATCCCCTCAAAGATATTGACTGACCAGGGCACACCATTTATGTCCCGGCTGATGACCGACCTCTGCCGACTGCTCAAGGTAAAACAGCTCCACACATCTTTTTACCACCCACAGAGGGCCGGATTGGTTCAACCAAACCCTCAAATAGATGCTGTGTCGAGTAGTCGCAGAGGATGAGCGCGACTGGGACTTGATGTTACAGTACGTGCTCTTCGGAATCAGAGAGGTACCCCAGGCCTCCACAGGGTTCACCCCTTTTGAGTTATTGTTTGGCCGTCAGCCACGCGGACTGCTGGATGTGGCCCGGGAGACTTGGGAACAGGAACCAGCTCCCCACCGCAGTATAATAGAGCACGTACAGGGACATGCGTGAACGCATAGACCGAGTTACACCCCTGGTCAAGGAAGTCCTGGCGGCATTCCAGCGCGCCCAACCACTGGTGTATGACCGGCCCGCATAACCACAAAAATTCCACCTAGGTGACAAAGTGCTTATCCTTGTTCCCACCACCAAAATTCCTGGCCCCCGCCATTTGGGGCATTCAAGAGGATCTAGTGCCTGCCATTTTGGGCATTCAAGAGGATCTGGCACCCACCATTTGGGGAATTCAAGAAGGTCTGGCACCCATGATTGGGGAAATTCAGGAGGGTCTGGTGCCCACCCAGGAAAGGGGTTTGGCGGTGCTGGCAGTGTAGAGGCCACTGGCAGCTCTGGCAGCGACGGAGTATCTGGAGGTGGCGGTGTCAGCTCTGACAGTAATAGCTCTGGGTTTTTCTTTTATACTTTCTAAAATCTTGTGTCTCTGTTACGAATTCAAATTAAAGCATGGCTCCACAAAGCAAAATCAGATCCGTAACAATAAATAATATTAAATTAAATTAATTAGGACACCTCTAAATTAATGAGGAGCCCGGAGTCCCATCTCCCGTTCGAAAGGAAAGGCAAAACAAAGAAAAAAATAAGACGATTGACCAACGAAATAACATAAAGTCAAATTTATTTGACATTTTAACTTTAAAGGAGACATAAGAAAAATGCGGAGGTAAAGCCAAAAATAACAAACAAAAAAACTCAACTACTAACTACGTTTTTAAACCCTCTTATCTGCACATGAAATAAAACAAATAAAATAACATTCACTTACCTCCCTACTAACCACAAAACATGAGAAAACGTAATAAAACAAGAAGGCATCCTCCTCAGCACACGTGTCTCCGTATATGTCTCAATTAGTCAACACTCAGCATTAAATTTCAACAACATCGCCGAGTAAATACAACACAACAATTTGTTTCACAAATAAACAAACAGCCCGGGAGAAAGGGGACTCCCCGAACGATGTTCCAGTCCGGTTTAAATTGACTTCACCACGCCGGCAAGCTTCCACGTGCCGACACTTGATTCACCACACCTGAGCTCTCATAATGAAAACCTGTTGGAGACAGTGGATAGAGGCGGAGAGAAGAAAACCACAACAGAGGCATATACAACACAAAGAAAAAAACAACAACTCACCACTTCAAATAAAATACATATTTTTGGAATGTTATTTTAATAAAGGAAATACATAACAGTCTCAAATAATATACTCTATCTTCTTAACAGTAAACTGACTTAATTTGGCTACTTAATATCAACCAAATTATTTTAAGATAATTTTTATTTGCTTTCTTTCTATACACCAGAAAGATTGTATTCTCTATCATGTTGTTACTTTCCCTTCATGATATCCTGAGCAAACGTTCCATTATATGTCATTTATTTTGTCTTCAGACATTGAGTTTTCATTTGAAATGTCATGATATAGAATCTTTGAACTACTACATGCTTATATTACCATATAACCTCTATAACATGCCAGTTTTGTTTGTGTTTTTTTTCTCATTGTCAAGCCATCATCATTCTTTTGCTGTTCTGTCACCAGTTATACATTGTCAATGAATGCCTCTTTCAGATTTTAGTGCTTGCTATCACCTGCAAGTAATTTATTTTGCTCATGAAGGTAAAAGCAGCTTCAGTGTGGAACACAAACAGCAGAGAGTGGAGACGCCCTTCACAAGAACAAATCTCACAAATATAAGAGATTACTAGGCTTGCCAAGTCAGAGATGGACATCACAAATTTTGTGAAATGAACATTAAGTTCCAGACAAGAATTCCTCACAAGTGTCCCCATGTAATCATCTGACTGTGTCTACATGGGAGTAGGTGTTTTGTGTGTATATCTTCTGAGTGCCTTTGACAATGATCATTATTAGTCTATACTACTCTGCCAAAGGAGACATGTATTTACTGTACTCAGCCTTAATTTGAGGTTACATGTGTACCTCTTATACAACCCCAAATCATAAAAAGTTGGCACAGTATGGAAAAAGCTAATACAAAAAGAAAGGAGTGATTTCCATATTTACTTTGACTTGTATTTCATTGCAGACAATATGAACACAAAATATTTCATGTTTTGTCTGGTCAAGTAAATTTCATTTGTAAATATACATCCTTTCCTGTTATTCAGACCTGAAACACATTCCAAAAAAAAGTTGGGTCAGAATAAATTTAGGGCTAGTAATCAGGTAAATTGGTTGATGTGATTTGAAACAGGTCATGTCAACAAGGGATTGTAATTATGATTTGGTACAAAAGCAGCAACCAAGAAATGTCTAGTCCTTTAGGAGCAAAGGTGGGCTGAGGATCGCCAGTTTGCCAACAAATACATGAGAAAATAATTGTAATGTTTAAAAACAATGTTCCTCAAAGAAAGATAGGAAGACATTTGGATATTTAATTTTTAACAGTGCGTAACATAATTAAAATATTTAAGGAATCTGGAAGAATTTCAGTGCGTAAAGGACACAGTTGCAAGCCTAGGCTGAACAACTGTGATCTCTGATCCCTCAGGCGGCACTCCATCAAGAATCGTCATTCATCTATAAGCGATATCACCACTTGGGCTCAGGACTACTTTGGAAAACCTTTGACCACAATATGTAGTATAACATTACAAAGTGGTAAATGTTTTACTGTTCCAAAGTTTTTTTAAATGTGTTGCAAGAACCAAAATCGGAATACGTGTTTATTTTGAAAAATAAAATAAAATAAAAATCATGAAGAACACATTAAATAATGTGCTGTTGTATTGTCTGCAATGAAATACAAGTCAAAGTAAATTTAGAAATCACTACTTTCTTTTTTATTTGTGTTTTCCATACTGTCCCAATTTTTTCTGATTAGGGGTTGTAATTCCTGAGGTGCAATGAACCTGAGAGGGGACTGTTAAGCTGAGAAAATATATATTATCCCTTCTATGCTAATGAAGGACTGCTGGGACTTTCCAAGTACAGGATGAGTCCTCCTGGTATGGTAGAGTTTCTCACAGCTCCAATACACATCTCTGCCATTTGTATTGCAGTAAACGTGCTTCTCACTATGTACAATTAATCTTCTCGTGATCTTCTTTCATGTAACTTTACCATGTTTGATGTCATTTGACAGTTTATGACTTCAGCGACATAGAGACAATATAGACATTGATGTATTTATGCAATCTATTTACTATTGTTAGTCATGCCTTGAGGAGAATACTGTATGTTAATGTACTTCTCCCCCACTTTATGTCCTCAACTTTGATTTCATGTTCAGCTGGTTTTGGGGGGTTGGTATTTCACTCATGTTTGACAATGCCTTGCTCAGGGTATAAGGAGGAATAGTATCAGCCTCAGACATCACGCCAAGCACCGGCCACAAACCTTTGGCTAAATGTCTGATGCATATGGCACACTTTTCTGGAAACACTTTTGCAGATCCTCAGTCGTCCTCTGATTAGATTAAATATACAGGATTTTCATGAGTCGAGTGTGCAGCAATATTTATCCGCCAGCCTGGAAATAAGTCTGAGTGGATAAAAAAGCTTCTATGTACTTATCAATGACAATGCTTATTAAGAAACGTATAACTTTCTGAGACATTCATGAATCAGTGATTTACTGCCTGCACACTTGTATGTTATTGTGAGCATAACTTTGTGACTATGAGCATTTCTAAATTTTAATTGAATGCTGGATTATTAAAGGTATGGAATACTAAATGCATAAAAGCTTCAACCTGTGATGTTGACAAAAATGCAGGTATGCTTTAATTCTTTTCTAATGCCAGTGAAAACCTTTAAACATTTTGTCATTTTTATCATAAAGATAAGAGAAAGACATCGTTCAAAACAGTAACGTTTTTACTGGCTATGGGAGACTAAGCTTTTTTTTTTATATATAAGTTTTTTTAGCTTATGGTCTGTATATTTAAACAGCCATTTGTTAAACTTGTAAGAGCCATTTATGGGTTGTAATTTTCTTATATAATGTATTTATGCTCTCCTAGCGATGACCTGGGGGGCGTAGAAGAAGGTCAAACAAACTTTTTGACCATCAATTTTGACATTGGACAATAAATGGATTGGAATATCCAACTTTATTTGCAAAGGTAGGGACATTTCATTTTATTATCGACCCATTCAAGGAACAAACGCGTCAGAACCAACGATCTAAATATATGCAGCTACACTTAAAGTCAAAAAGTTTGATCACTGTTTTGGAGCTGGTTTTAATAAAGAGCTCTATTTGCAAAGCCTACAACAAAAGACTGAACCGGATCACACTGCAGACTACAGGAAAATCAGAATCAGAATCGGTTTTATTGCCAAGTGTGCTTACACACACAAGGAATTTGTTTTGGCTACAGAAGCTTCCAGTGTACATAAAGTGACAAGTGACAACACAAAATAAATATGAGGGAAAAAATAATAATAATAATAAAAAATAATAATAATAAAATACGACAAACATTAAACAGAGATGCAGTTAGACAATAGAGCTCTGGATGATGAATTGTTGTACAGATTTGTTATACATATACAAGTTATACAAGTTATAAGGTGCTGTGTACAAATGCATATGGAGAAAGTATTGCATTGTATACTGTTATAAGGTGCTGTGTACAAATGCGTATGGAGAAAGTATTGCATTGTATATTGTTATAAGGTGCTGTGTACAAGTCCGTATGAAAAGGTATTGCACATGTTTATTGCACAGTAGGGAAATAATTAACTGTTCATGAGGTAGATGGCCTGAGGAAAGAAACTTTTTCTGTGTCTGGCTGTTTTTGTGCTCGGTGTTCTGTAGCGCCGGCCAGACAGTAACAGTTCAAACAGAAAGTGTGCTGGGTGTGAAGGGTCCAGAGTGATTTTGCGAGTCCTTTTACTCACTCTGGAAGAGTACAGTTCTTGAAGTGTAGGAAGGGTAGTGCCAGTGATTCGTTCAGCAGTCCGGACTATTCGCTGTAGCCTACGGAAGTCGGTTTTGGCAGCTGAGCCGAACCAGACGGTGATTGAAGTGCAGAGGATGGATTGGATGACAGCTGAGTAGAACTGTACGAGCAGCTCCTGTGGCAGGTTGAACTTCCTCAGCTGACGAAGGAAGTACAGTCTCTGCTGGGCTTTCTTCACAATAGAGTCTATGTGAATGTCCCACTTCAGATCCTGAGAGATGGTGGTGCCCAGGAACCTGAATGACTCCACTGCAGCCACAGTGCTGTTCATGATGGTGAGTGGGGGAAGTGCAGGGGGGTTTCTCCTAAAGTCCACTATCATCTCCACCGTTTTGAGCGTGTTCAGCTCCAGGTTGTTGCATCTGCACCATAGAGCCAGCCGCTCCACCTCCTGTCTGTATGCAGACTCATCACCGTTCCGGATGTGGCCGATAACAGTAGTGTCGTCAGCAAACTTCAAGAGTTTAATGGAGGGGTCTTTTGCAGTGCAGTCATTGGTATACAGGGAGAAGAGCAGTGGGGAGAGAACACATCCCTGGGGGGCACCGGTGCTGATGGTGCGGCTGTCGGATGTGATTTTGCCCATTCTGACTAGCTGTTGTCTGTCTGTCAGAAAGCTGGTGATCCATTGACAGACAGAGCTAGGAACAGAGAGCTGGGTCAGTTTGTACTCGAGCAATGATGGGACGATGGTGTTGAAGGCAGAACTGAAGTCCACGAATAGAATCCTTGCGTAGTTCCCTGGTTTGTCCAGATGTTGTAGTGTATAATGCAGTCCCATGTTGACTGCATCATCCACAGACCGGTTTGCTCTATAGGCAAACTGCAGGGGGTCCAGCAAAGGTCCAGTGATGTCCTTCAGATATGCTAGCACCAGTCTTTCAAATGACTTCATGGCCACAGATGTTAAGGCAACAGGTCTGTAGTCATTGAGTCCTGTGATCTTTGGCTTCTTCTGGATTGGGATGATGGTGGAGCATTTGAAGCAGGATGGAACTTTGCGCTGTTCCAGTGATCTGGGAGCCAGCTGGTCAGCGCAGGTTCTCAGACAGGCTGGTGAAACACCATCTGGGCCAGGTGCTTTCCTTCTCTTCTGTTTCCTGAAGATCTGACGCACATTATCCTCACTGATCTGAAGTGCAGGGGGGGAAAGAGGGATGGCTGGAGGTGTTGATGGCTGTGTAGAGAGATCGTCAGGGTGGGTGTGGGGTGTCTGGTCGGGATTCTCAAATCTACAGTAGAACTTATTCAGCTCGTTTGCAAGTTGTTTATTGCCATCAATGCTGGGGGATGGTGTCTTGTAGTTTGTGATGTCTTTCAGGCCTTTCCACACTGATGCCGGGTCGTTGGCAGAAAACTGGTTTTCCAGCTTTTTGGCATAGCTCTTCTTAGCCACACCAATCTCCTTTGTCAGTGTGTTCCTGGCCTAATTGTACAAAATCCTGTCCCCACTCCTGTAGGCATCCTCTTTGGCCTGACGAAGCTGTCTAAGTTTTGGTGTGAAATTTGAATCATCCGATCCGCAGGAGGATGAGGGGCACGTTGATTGCTCGTGTGATAGTGGTGGCTGGATTGGAAAAGCTGTTCCTGGGATTCAACGTGCATTATCGCTGTGTTTGTCCAACGGAGGAAGCATAGAGAGAGCTATGCATTGGGCTAAGGAGGATCAAAGACAAGTTGTAGAGGGTAATGGTAAACGTGACCAATCGATTCAAAAACATGAGATAAAGCTTACTAAAAAAGGGTTTTTGCATAAAGTTGATATGTTGCAAAATCTTAGTTTGAAAAGGCAGCACATCTTAAAAGAACACTAAATGATCTTATGACAAACACTGACAATGAAAGGGAGATTAAAAGTACATTTTAAATGTTTCAATTTCAATTCAAAGAGGCAAGGGAAGCACATGAGTTTATATTGGTTTTATTACCCAGTGAAGACAGTGAGAAACATGAAACATGGTTTAAAGCAAAATTGCTGTGGGTTGAGTTTTGTGCTGTTGTGAATAAATTGATGGACCAGCATCAACTTGAAAATCTGTGTTCTGATAGTGAAAGCAATCCTAACAATAGTGTTTCCAATGTTGAAGCTGTAGCAGGTCAAGTCGACATAGTCTAAGTCATCTATCCAACAAGCATGCATTCAGGCGAAGGCTGAAAGAGCTGCTCTTGTTGCCCGTGCAGAATCTTTAAAAGAAAGACATGATATTGAGGAGCAAGTGGAAAAGTTAAGGAAGCAAAAGGAGCAATTGGATCTTGATGCTGAGATAGCAGCTTCGACTGCAAAGTTATCAGTTCTCAAAACATTTGAGCATCAAACAAGTGGAAGTATGGTGTCCGATGGGATGGAATCGTACCTTACCAAATAAGCAAAGCCAAAAGGAGCAGCTTCCCTTCTTGTTAAACCACCAGTGGCCACAACCTATAGCTATGAAGGTCTATCTTTATCACCAACATCACAAAGTGTGCAGCAGCCACATGCTCAAACATTTAGTGGTAAGTGTGCTTAAAAAACAGCACCAAATGACAGAATTGTTAATTTAGCAGCAAAAGGCTAGCTACCTTCCTCCATGGGAAATTCCAATATTTGAAGGAGATCCTTTACAATTCAATTAATTTCTAAAAGCTTTCCAGTATTGTGTTGAAGACAAGACAAACAATAAAGGAGATTGCTTGTTTGTTTTGGGCGATATACAAAGGGACGTCCAAAAAAAATTGTGCGTAGCTGCATAAACATGAGACTTGAAAGAAAGGGGGTATCAAGCAGCTATAGCTATGCTTAAGGAGCATTTTGGAAATTATCATGTTGTATCTGCTGCCTACATGGAAAAAGTGTTTCAGTGGCCAGTGATCAAAGGAGAAGACATTACAGCTCTTTAAGATTATGCTGTTTTTATACGAGTTTGCTGTATTGCGATGTCAGAGGTACAGTACTTACAAGAACTAGATATGTCAGTCAATATGAGAACCGTGGTTTCAAAGCTTCCATGTAAGCTAAAAGAGAAATGGAGAACTACAGCATATGATCTTCTGGATCAATGTAATTGGAGAGCTTCCTTTGATGATCTTGTCTCATTTATTGAGCGTCAAGTTAAAATCCTTTCTGATCCAATATTTGAATGTATCCAGAGTGTGAACAAAGGAATGATCAGTACGCCAAAGGAGGTGGACAAACGTAGTCCACAATTTATATCAAAGTCAAAATTTAAAGGGAACAGCTTTGCTACTAGTGTTACTGATGTTGATGGACACACAGCCAAAGAAATCAAGGCAAAGATTAAAGATTCAACTTGCCAGTTCAAAAGCAGAATGAGTAACCCTGCCACTTGTCTGTTTTGTTGTCAAAATCACTATCTAGAACAATGTAAACCATTTGAGAAAACAAAGCACAGGTAGAAGGTTAGTTTTTTAAAGGAAAAGGTGGTTTGCTTTGGCTGCCTCTACACTGGACTTTGGAGTAAGGAGTGTGCAAGACATTTAATTTGCAAAACCTGCCATCAAAGACATCCTACTGTTATGCACATACACTTCAAACAGAAAGTTGATACTGCTGTTAACATGGATGGTAGTCTCCCTATAGAAACAACTGCACCAACAGTAAACAACACGCTTGTATTTACACAGGCTTGTAATCATACAGGGGCAGGAAACAGCAGTGGCATTCTTCCTATACTTCCAGTACAGCTTAAGTCTGTTTTGGGCAATAAGGTCATCCAGACTTATGCTTTTTTGAATACAGGCAGTACTTCTACATTTTGCTCAGAGAATTTAATGAGGAGGGCAGCGCGGTGGTGCAGTGGGTAGCACTGTCGCCTCACAGCAAGAAGGTCGCTGGTTTCAGCCTCGGCTGGGTCAGTTGGTATTTCTGTGTGGAGTTTGCATGTTCGTCCCGTGTTTGACAAAATTGAGCTTTGTCCCCGCTGAGTGAACAGCATGCAGCACACACACATACACGCACATACACCCACCGTCATCGCTACTTACCTGTTGTCCTGCTGTTGGCAATGTGGGTGCACATACTGATTCAATAGCTCATAGACAGCCTCTCATAACGCATTTTCCACAGCATAACTCCATTCCCGGTTTTCATACACACACATATATACATTTTGTCCTGTTGGTTGTCCGTGTCGATCGTCTGTCTGTTTGTTTGTTTGTTTGTAAAGTTTTTCCGTATGCCCGGTGTGTCGGCCAATCTGAGCATGTTGCGGCGCCTGCTTATGACGTCATCGCCGGACGCGGTGGCACAACGTGGCAGGAATGTGTGAAACCATCGTGGTACATCTGACAGGGGGAACATATGTGTTTACTATGTGTTTAATGTTTAAGTATTTAGATCCAATGAAGTACTGGCTTTAAGTGTTTAAGTGTTTGTAGGAAGATTATTATTGTGGTTTAAATGATAATTATGTGTTAAGTGTTTATGTGTGTAAATGAAAATACATTTACTAGCTACTTACCTAAAGAGTGGTAGGTCCCAAAAAAGGCGGGAGTTTGGCCTATAAAAGCAGTGGGCAAACCTAACAGTTGCTTGTTAACCAAGTCAGCGAGAGCGTTACAGTGGTACCTCGAGCAAACCCCCCCCCCGCCCCCGTGTATGTATACTGTAGATGCTTGTTTAATTTTGTATATATTTATTTTTTCATCTTTATTTTTCTGTTTTGTTGTTTCTTTGTTACTTTGGATTTTTGGTTTTTGGACAGAGAGGTATCTGCAAGAGCTCCAGGGCCTGCATGAGTCGATCCAGCAGTCCAATCGACCGGCAGAAACTTCATATGGCAGAGAGAGCCCACTGAGACCTATCATCGTTTAAGAAACCTGTACCGTTGTTGGGTTCGTCCAGAGTAGCATTCAAAGGAGGAGATCGGTGAGGCCATCATCCTTGAGCAGCTTCTGCGGGTGCTGCCATTCGATGCTCGAACCTGGGTGAAGGAACATGAGCCAACGTCTGGACTGGGGGCAGCGAAGCTAGCTCAACAGTACGCGAATGCTCATCGTGGAGCACCACGCTCTCAACCTGTCAAATGTATTCAAAACACCTACACAAGGGTACGAAAAGAACATCCTGAACTGACAAGCAATGCACACACTCTGAAAGCCAAAGACCAAGAACTGATATGCTTTTTCTGTCAGCAACAGGGACATAAAGCAGCCGTATGTCCGGCTTGTAAAGCCAAGCTGACAGGGTACTGTTATGTACCAAGAGAGGGGGACATTATTCTAGACTCTGTGGGGAAAAGTCTAGATACTTGCGAAGTGACTGTCAATGGACACTGTGTGCAGGCTTTATTGGACACTGGTTGCTCTATGTCAATGCTTAAATCATATTTTGTGACAAAGGAGGACTATGCTAATTGCACTTCTGTTCAATGTGTACATGGGGATGTGAAGCAGTACCCCAGAGCAGAAGTTATGGTGGAAGTACAAGAACAAATGTACTTAATGAAGGTGGCTATTGTTGACAGTTTGCTGACTGATATGATTTTAGGCCAAGATTTTCCAGTGTTACATGAACTGCTTATGTCCAGAAAAACTGACAATGTTATTACACCTGCAATTCCAGTGTCATGTCCTGTGATTACCCGGTTACAAGCCCGGGCTGGTCTCCAGCCACTGCCTGACTTAGATGATAGTCTGTTGCAGGGTGGAACCAAGTGTCCAAAAAAATCACGTCGTCAGAGACGGCTTGAGAAACACTATGGTGCCCCAATCTCAGAAACCTCAGTTGAGGGTCTCTCTGTTGATGGTTGGCAGGTACTATGAAACATTGCAGAACTGCAAAGAAAAGATGAGTCTTTGAAACCTCTATTTAAGAAAGCAATGTCTGATAAACCTAATAACCTGTGCAATGAACGTTATGTGCCTATGTGTTGTCGTCAACTTGTGTTACACCTTGCACACACAATCCCATGGGCGGGGCATATTGGGCAGAAGACACATGCACACATCAGTTCATGCTTTCACTGGCCAACATTATACACTGATGTACAGACACACTGCACCACATGCGCTATTTGTCAGAAGACACGTGCTGTTGCTCAACAGGGCAGAGCTCCCTTTTGTTCCCTCTCTCTGTGATTTCTGGACCTTTCAGGCGCATTGCCATGGACATTGTTGGACCATTGGAGAAGAGCAGTGCAGGTCACAGGTACATCTTGGTGGTCAGCGGCTATGAAACACGCTATCTAGAGGCTTTTCCACTCCGCACCATAACCACAAGAAGATTGTGCATTCCCTTATCCAGCTGTTCTCCCGAGTCAGTTTACCAGAGGAAATACTGATGGATCAGGGTACCAATTTCACTTCACGGCTAATGGGGCAGCTAAATTGGCAGTTAGGCATTAAGACCCTCAGAACAACACCTTATCATCCACAGACCGACGCATTAGTTTAAAGGTTCAACCAGACCCTCAAGAGCATGCTGCGGAAGTTTGTGGCGGACACGGGCAGAGACTGGGATAAATGGCCTCCTTTTGTTCTCTTCACATATAGAGACGTTCCACAAGCATCAACGGGGTTCTCCCCATTTGAATTACTCTACGGTTGGCAAGTACAAGGACCCCTTGACCTGCTGAGGAAAAGCTGGGAGGAGTGTACTACTACCAAGTCCAAAGAGAACGGTATCATCCAGTACGTCCTGGAGATGAGGGATCGACTGGAGCAGTATCGGGAACAGCCAAGAGAAAACCTCAAAGAAAGTCAAGAGGCACAGAAAGGTGGTACAATCAGCATGCGAGAATGAGGCAGCTTCAACCAGGACAGAAGGTATTACTGTTGCTACCCACCTCATCGAATAAGCTTCTGGCAAAGTGGCAAGGGCCATACACTGTGGTCCAGAAGATGGGGCCAGTCACCTATGAAGTCCACCATCCAGACAAAGGGAAATCGAAGCAGACTTATCACGTTAACCTGTTGAAGGAGTGGAAGGAGCCACCTGCTAAGCAATCTGAGACTGGGTTAATGGTGCGTAGAGTGGAGGATGTGGATGAAGAAGATGGTCCAGAGGATGTCAAGAGGCAACCGTCTGTGGTGAGTATTACTTACCTAGAGGACGGCAAGCAACAGGACTTACAGAGCCTACTCGACCAGTTTCCCATTCTATTCAGCCAGAGACCGGGACGGACCGAACTGACAAGTCACACAATCCACCTGACCAACATTACACCATCAAGGCAGAAGCCGTACAAAGAGTCCCAGAGAGACTGGTGGATCCATTAAAGAGGGAGATACAGCTTATAAAGGAATTGGGAGTTATTGAACCTTCAGCTAGTGAATGGAGCAGTTCAGTAGTGATCGTCCCAAAGAAGGATGGGACCCTCTGAATCTGCATTGACTTTCGCAAGCTGAACTCCCAATCCAAGTTTGATGCGTACCCGATGCCACACATAGATGAACTGCTGGAGAAGATTGGAAAAGCCAAGTACATCATAACCCTTGATCTGTGCAAAGGCTACTGGCAAGTACCACTCGAGCCAGCATCAAGACCATACTCTGCATTCCGCACACCAATGGGACTATATCAATTTACTGTTCTTTCCTTTGGACTTCATGGAGCCCCAGCGACCTTCCAACGATTAATGGACCAAGTCCTACAAGGATGTGAAGGGTGGGCGGCAGCATACCTTGATGATGTCATAATACACAGTAGTTCTTGGGAAGAACATCTAAGACACCTGACTCAGACACTGGAAAGCATAAAGAAAGCAGGTCTAACATTGAATGTGGCCAAATGTGAATGGGCTAAGCAAGAAACGGACTACCTGGGGTATCGCCTAGGCAACGGGCAGCTCAGACCACAAGTGGACAAACTCAAAGCCATTCGCCAGAGTCCAAGACCAAGGACAAAAAAAGAAGTGAGGTCATTTCTTGGACTTGTGGGGTGGTACAGACGGTTTGTACCTGACTTTGCATCACTCGCTGCCCCGTTGACTGACCTCCTAGGGAATAAGGTACCTAACCCACCACCTTGGGCTGAGGAATGTGAAGCATCCTTCCAAGGACTAAAGGAGAAGATGTGCTCCAGACCTGTCTTGGAAAGCCCTGACTTTGAGAAGCGTTTCCTGGTCCAGGTAGATGCCTCTGCCATGGGACTTGATGTGACAAAGTGGAGCTTTGTCCCCGCTGACTGAACAGCACGCAGCACACACACATACACACACATACACCCACCGTCATCGCTACTTACCTGTTGTCCTGCTGTTGGCAATGTGGGTGCACACACGGATCCAATAGCTCAAAGACAGTCTCTCATAACGCATTTTCCACAGCATAACTCCATTCCCGGTCTTCATACACACACATATATACATTTTGTCCTGTTGGTTGTCCACGTCAATCATCTGTCTGTTTTGTAAAGTTTTTCTGTATGCCCAGTGTGTCGGCCAATCTGAGCAGGCGGCGACGCCTGCTTATGATGTCATCGCCAGACGCGGCGGCACAACGTGGCGGGAATGGGTGAAACCATCGTAGTGTGTCTGACGGGGAAAATATGTGTTTACTATGTGTTTATTGATTAAGTATTTGGATCCAGTGAAGTACTGGCTTTAAGTGTTTGTAGGAAGATTATTATTGTGGTTTAAATGATAATTATGTGTTAAGTGTTTATGTGTGTACATGAAAATACATTTACTAGCTACTTACCTAAAGAGTGGTAGGTCCCAAAAAAGGCGGGAGTTTGGCCTATAAAAGCAGTGGCCAAACCCCCTAACAGTTGCTTGTTAACCAAGTCAGCGAGAGCGTTACAATGGTACCTCGAGCAAACCCCCTTGTGTATGTATACTGTGGATACTTGTTTAGTTTTGTATATATATTTTTTTTCATCTTTATTTTTCTGTTTTGTTGTTTCTTTGTTACTTTGGGTACACTTGTACACTTGTGTGTGTATATATATATATATATATATATATATATATATTCTTCACTGTGGACTGTTTTTCACCTGCCAGCACTGTAAATAAAACACTGTGCACTGGAGTGCTATCGAGTACGCCATCATTTTTGTTGTCCCCCCACAGTTTTCCCCACCAGGACAAGCTGAAGCCCGTTCTGTCACACCGTGTTTGTGTGGGTTTCCTCCAGGTGCTCCAGTTTCCCCCACAAGTCCAAAGACATGCTGTATAGGTGAATTGGGTAAGCTAAATTGTCCGTAGTGTATGAGAGTGTACGTGTGTTTCCCAGTGATGGGTTACAGCTGGAAGGGCATCCGCTGCATTAAAAAATATGCTGGATAAGTTGGCGGTTCATTCTGCTGTGGTGACCGCTGATTAATAAAGGGACTAAGCCGAAAAGAAAATGAATGAATGAATGAATGAATAAGTTTAATGAGGAGGTTAAATACAAATGGACAAAAGACAAAAATTTCACTTTTCACAATGAGTCCCAAATCAACAGTCACAAGCTTTGTTGTAAATAATTTGGAGATTTCAAGCCTCTCTGGTGAAAACTTTTACAGGCTACCAGAAGTTAGGCCCAGCTAACATTGTCAAGAAAGAAGACTTGGCTGAGTGGCCATATCTTAATTCTGTTCACATTCCACACATTCAAGCAGATATAGAATTGTTGATTGGTACCAATGCCTCTAAGTTACTTGAGCCCTGGGAAGTTGTGAATAGTCATGGAGATTGACCGTATGGCATTCGAACCGTAGTGGGGTGGGTTATAAATGGTTCAATTGGTAGTTGTCAAAACGAATGTTGCACTGCTACAGTAAACAGAATTGATGTTAAAAGATTGGAATTGCTATTGGAGTAGCAATATCAACATGACTTAAATGAGAACTTGTTTGAAGACCAAGAAGATGTCAAGAGAAGATGATAAGTTCATGGAGATTATGAAAGACTCTGTAAACCTCAAAGAAGGACACTACAGATTGAAACTTTCTTTCAAAAGCAAAAATGTAAATATGCCTAACAATCTCTCCATTGCCAAGCAGCGCCTCCTTGGAATAATGAAAACATTTGAAAAGAACAAGGAATTTCAGCAGAAATATACAGAGTTCATTCATAACATGGTTGAGCAGGGCTGTGCTGAAGAAGTACCAAAACAGGAGCTTGAGCAAAATGATGGAAAGGTTCGGTACAATCCCCATCGCGGAGTATACCACCCCCGTAAGGAAAAGTTGCGGGTTGTTTTTGACTGTGGAGCAGAATTCAAAGGAACTTCTTTAAACAGTCAGTTATTGCAGGGCCCTAACTTAACTAGCTCATTGATTGGAGTTCTTTTAAAGTTTAGGGAGGAACCAATTGCCTTTATGACTGATGTTCGGGCAATGTTTTATCAAGTAAGAGTTACTGATGAGAATAAAGACTTCCTTTTTTTTCTGTGGTGGCCCAATGTTGATGTAACACAAGACATAATTGAACTTTGAATGACTGTCTATTTATTTGGAGCAGTTTCTTCACATAAAGGTGGGTTCCATCTGAGACAATGGGTCAGCAACAGTCGTAAGGTTTTGCAATCCATTCCAGAGCAAGATTGATCCAAAAATCTTGTTGAGCTTAACTTGAACTGGGATCAGTTACCAGTAGAAAGAGTTCTAGGACTCCAACGGTGTGTGCAGACAGACACGTTCAATTCCAAGACTGTCTGCAAAGAACGAATGCACAGCAGACGTGGAATTTTGTCGGTGATTAGCTCAATCTACGATCCTTTGGGAAACTTGTCACCAATGATACTTCCAGTCAAGCTCATTCATCATAGCTGGGATGATGAGATTCCACCAGCTCTTCACCAGCAATGGATCAAATGGATTACCAGTCTGAATTATCTGAGTGCCTTTAAGGTTGATCAATGTTTGAAGCCACATGGCTTTGGACAACTGATTCAAGGTCAGCTACATCACTTTTCAGATGCCAGTGAAAAGGGATATGGCTCTGTGACTTATCTTAGACTACAGAATAGTCATAACACCACTCATGTCTCCTTTCTTCTTGGCAAGCCTAGAGTGACAACTCTTAGACCAGTCACAATTCCTCGACTAGAGCTAACTGCTGCTGTTCTAGCTGCTCGCATTGATAAAATGCTCAGAAAGGAGATCCAGCTAGATTTAATGGAATCATGTTTCTGAACTGATAGCACATCTGTGCTGAAATACATTAAAAATTAGAACAAAAGGTTTCGTACCTTTGTGGCAAACAGAGTATCCGTTATCAGAGAAGCTTCAGAGGTTACCCAGTGGAAGTACATCCACACTTCTCAAAATCCAGCGGACGATGTGTCTAGAGGAATGACCATTCAGAAGCTCATAGCCAGCAAGAGTTGGTTAAATGGCCCAGAGTTTCTGTGGAAACCGAAAGAAGAATAGTCAAATAACAGCATTGAGATGGACATTTCTGATGATGGTGATGATCCAAAAGTTAAAAGGGAGCTCACAACAAATTTTGCAGCTGTAGAAGATGCCAGTAATCCCACTTATAGATTAATTGCATACTTTTCTGAGTGGAGACGACTCAAAGTATCAGTAGCTTGGCTGCTAAGATTAAAGAACATTTTGCTGGGACTGAGCTGCCAAAGAAGGCAGGCAAGCATAGTGTCAGATGACCTGAGCAATGTGAAATACAAAAGACCGAAAGTTAAAACTTCAGGTCAGTGACTTCAGATGACCTGTTAAAAGCTGAGAAAGCCATCATTCAGTATTGTCAACGAGAGAGGTCCAGCAAGGAAATTGCTTCATTAGAATCTGGAAGATCTAAAATCAGAAAAGATAGTACCATTTACCAGCTGAACCCTGTTTTCGAAGATGGACTGTTGAGAGTTGGTGGTCGGCTTTGTGAGATTGCAATGCCAGAAGGAATAAAACATCCTGTAATTCTCTCTAAAGACAAGCATGTTTCCGAACTTATACATAAGAACATCCATGAGCAAATTGGTCATGGTGGAAGGAACCATATTCTTTCTAAATTAAGAAGAAAGTACTGGATCACCCATGCCAATGCAGCTGCCAGAAAAATCCTTTCAAGTTGTTTCTTTTGCAGGCGACAGAAAGCAAAATTAGGTGAGCAAATGATAGCTGATTTGACTATAGATCTACCTCCATTTACAAATGCAGGAGTGGATTACTTTGGTCCAATTTAAGTAAGAAGAAGTCACTCTCTTATGAAACGTTATGGTGTCATTTTTACCTGTATGGCAGTTGAGCAGTCCATTTATAGGTTGCCTATTCTCTAGACCCCGATTCTTGCATTAGTGCATTGCATAGATTTATATGTAGAAGAGGACAAGTGTGTCATTTAAGATCTGATAATGGAACAAATTTCACTGGCACAGAAGGAGAATTGAGACTTTAATCAAAACAAGATTCAGAAAACCTTGGCATACAAAGGCATCAAATGGAGTTTTAATTCACCTGCAGCTTCACACTATGGAGGTACATGGGAACGTATCATAAGAATGGTAAGAAAAGTATTGTCTTCAGTTCTACATCAACAAACACCTTTCTGTGTGAAACTGAGGCTATCCTAAATGATCGACCTCTTACCAGTGTATCTGATGATCCAAATGATTTAGAGCCACTCACCCCGAACCATCTTCTTACCCTGAGAAAAACACCAATTCTTCCTCCTGGACTGTTTAATGAAACGGACTAGTATGCAAGAAGTAGATGGAGGCAGGTACAATATCTCTCTGACCTCTTTTGAAAGAGATGGATAAAAGAGTACATAACTCTACTTCAAAAACGCCAAAAATGGTCCAAAGAAAAAATTTTAACCAGGTGACATTGATCTTATTGCAGATAATGTAGCTCCTCACAATTCTTGGATGCTTGGAAAGGTGCTCAAAACATTACTAGATCAAAAGGGTTTAGTTAGATCTACTAAAATCCAAACAAAAATGAATGTTATGACAAGACCAGTCTTTTATTAGAAACGTAAAAGTTGGAAGAGTTCATGAATACATGAACTGAGTTGCTTGTTTTGTTTGTTTGGTTGATAGTTAAAAAAAAAGAAAGAGAAAGGGGGTTGTTTAAGATAACAAATATAGGAACTTTATGAGTTTTTCTTTTTGAGACTCATGGCTCCTTATATAAATATGTTAATTTAATTGTTTATCTTACTCCTAGTTATAAACAATTAGGGGCCGGTGTGTAGGAGCCATTTATGGGTTGTAATTTTCTTTCACACCACTAATGGGTGTATAATGTATTTATGCTCTCCTAGCGATGACCTGAGGGGCGTAAAAGAAGGTCAAATAAACTTTTTGATCGTCATTTCATTTTATTATCGACCTGTTCAAGGAACAAACGCATCAGAACCAACCATCTAAATATATGCACTTGCATAACTTAATAATCAAGTCATGTTCTCTCGTCTGGTCCTCTCTGATCACTTAATAAGGTGTCTCTCTGGCCCAATCACTAGAGAAAAACAGGTGTTATTTATTATTTCTGATTGGGCCACTGACTAACCGCCGGTGTCTCAACCTGCTCTCCCCCCTTCCTGGGTGTTCGACCATGCTCTCCCCACCACACCTGCTTTAAGGCTTTGGGATTCTATCTCTTTATCAATGAAGATAACTACTTTAATGAAGTCAGATTAATTATAATGAAGTCAAATAATGTCACGCTAAAATTAAACAAAAACTGATAGAGCTTGAGAGGTACTGCAAAGAGGAATGGGCAAAAATTCCCAAAGACAGGTGTGCCAAGCTTGTGGGATCATATTCAAAAAGACCTGAGGCTGTAATTGCTGCCAAAGGTGCAACAACAAAGTATTGAGCAAAGGCTGTGAATACTTATGTACATGTGATTTTTCAGGTTTTTTTTTTTTTTTATAAATTTGCAACAATTTCAAAAAATCTTTTTTCATTTCCCCATAATCATTGTCATTATGGGGTATTGTGTGTAGAATTTTGAGGAAATAAATTAATTTAATCCATTTTGGAATAAGTCTGTAACATAAAAAAATGTGGAAAAAGTGAAGCGCTATGAATACTTGGACAGAAGGCAGTTTTTATGCCATCATTGGTTAATCGTTAGAAAAATTTTGCATTTGATTTTTTTGACTGGCTTCTGATGATTGACGTCCTCCATACTCGCACGCCCCCCATACTGAATGTTACCCTTAAACCATGACTTTTCCTTCACCAAACTTAACTGATTTCTGTGAGAATCTTGGGTCCATGCGGGTTCCAATCGGTCTTTTGCAGTATTTGTGATGATTGGGATGCAGTTTAATGATTTATTGGAAAAATCTACCTTCTGCCACTTTTTCAAATGATCAACTAGAAGTCAAGTTATTATTTGTTGCTCTTACAACTAGGATCGATGACAAGACTTTTGTCAGGTAGTGTATGTGTATCATATGGTAATATTTTTCTTTCTATATTCATCTTTACAGAGAACTACCAGACATTTTAAACGATTTCCATGAATACAATCTGGACTTACATACCAACATAACGGTGATAGCACGGCGGAACAACATTTTGAGGAGTGCATGTATGGCCTTGTCTAGAGGCTACTTTGAGCGGCACAAACATCCTAATATAGAGTTTGTAGGTGAAATGGCAGAGGATTATGGAGGTCCAAGAAGAAAGTTTTTCAGGTATATAAGAAGTAAAACGTTTGTAATATCTACAGTCCACTTAAAAGTTTGTCAATGCCGTATATCAGCAAGTCCTCTGTGTTGTTACCCATAAATGCATTAAATAACATTGAAATGTTCATTAAATGGCAGCAAAATTATTTTTGATGACAATGTAAATCTGCGGCAGGCGTAGTAGGGATGCTCCAATTAGAATTATTGCACCTTATATTAAGTGTAAGGTATAATATATTGAAATATTAAACAATATCTGAATATTAATATGTATATATTATCAGCCTGTAACTAATGCAATAAGGGGACAACTGTTTTTATTTTATATTGTAGACTGAGAAAACAAGGCAATGCTTAGTTCTTTACCTAAACTTGAGGTAAAAAAAGATAATTAAATTTCTAGATACACTAAAAAATATCCATATATTAACAGTTTTCCTTATTTTGTGATTCATGTTTTTTTTTTTTCATATTTCTGCTTTTGAATTGCATTATGGGACCTTGATCTTTGTTCTGACAACTTTTAACCTTTGAAAAGTTTGAAAAGGTGACTTTTATGAACATTTGTAATAGTTTGCAGTGCTATATTGTCTGGGTTGGTGTTGTATATTACGCTACAGAAACCATGCAATAAACCGCCAATACAATTTCTGTTTTACAGGCTTATTTCTCTAGATATTATTACTTATACATTATATTATTTCAAACTACTAAAATGTCAATAAAAGTCACTTTGTTAAACTGTAGAGTTGAATTTTCAACATCAAAAGTAGACAAAGCAGAGATCAACATCCCATAATGCAATTCACAACCACAAATAAACGGAAATTGTTCATTAACAGATATTTGTTTACAGTGTAGTCCAGAATATGGTGACATGATAAATAAAAATTAAATTTATTTAATTTTTTAAAATTAAATAAAAACAAAATTTTAAGTATTTATATTGATAAGTTTTAGAATAACATCAACTGTTTACAAGCTGTGTACTTTTTTGCTTTTTCTTAGACTCCTCATGATTGAGCTCCAAAGCACCCTTGGAGTTTTTGAGGGCAAACCAGGGGAGCTGCTTTTCAGCTACAATCAGAAGGCTCTAGAAGAAAATAAATTTTATACAGCAGGAAGACTGATGGCCTGGTCCATAATTCACAATGGACTAGGAATTAGATGCATAAACAAGGAGCTCTTCCTGATAATGTGTGGCTAGAAACCTAATCTTCCGATGTTCTTGATCTTGGAAATATTTTGGAATGTGACAATGCAGAAAAGCTGACAAAGGTAACTAAAGTAGACATAATACCCATTTATGAACAATGTTTTCAGTAACTACTAGTTAATATTTTCTTCATATGTTTATGAATGTAGGTTGTCAGATGCAGCACTGCAGAGGAGCTGAGAGAGCTTAAGAACTCTCAAGGAGACTGAGAGACTGGATTTGTGACTGTGGGGTACCTAACATCTTCACAGCCTCACTGAGTGATCTGACCATGATTTATGGACAGTTAGTAACACACTACATCTATCACAGGTAAAAACATATACATTTACTTTGACTTTCAGCTTCATGTCCAATCGGTGTACAGTGTTCTCTGCTGTTTTATAGTAGTGTCCATATTCAAAGAGTTCATGTTGTTTTGTTGAGTCATGACATCAATCCATGGTCTTAATATATGATAAATACTTATTTTATCAAAGCAAGTAATTCATAGTATAGAATATCATTAAAAGCTTCTTGAACAATAAGCATTTTGTCATCTTTTCAACAGTTTCAACATCCAACAGTGAATTTGTCTTGAATAGTATTGTTTGCTCCTTAACTTCATTACTTCATTGAATATTCAGTCATATTATCGACTTCACAAACACTTTAGTAAAAGAACTGAACTATACTGAATTTTAGAATGATTCCAGCTCAAAGTCTTTTCTGCAGCGCAGCTTGTTACAGTTACACTTTTGGATCAGGGTAAAATTTTTCAAAATTTTTAGGTTTGTTTTATTCATTCATTCATTCATTTTCAACCGCTTTTCCGGGGCCGGGTCACGGGGGCAGCAGTCTTAGGAGAGAACCCCAGACTTCCCTCTCCCCAGACACTTCCTCCAGCTTCTCCGGGGGGATCCCGAGGCGCTCCCAGGCCAGCCGAGAGACATAGTCCCTCCAGCGTGTCCTGGGTCTTCACCGAGGCCTCATCCCGGTGGGACATGCCTGGAACACCTCCCTAGGTAGGCGTCCAGGAGGCATCCGAAACAGATGCCCGAGCCACCTCAGCTGACTTCTCTCGATGTGGAGGAGCAGCGGCTCTACTCCGAGCTCCTCCCGGGTGACAGAGCTCCTCACCCTATCTAAAAGGGTGCGCCCTGCCACCCTTCGAAGGAAACTCATTTCGGCCGCTTGTATCCGAGATCTTGTCCTTTCGGTTATGACCCAAAGCTCATGACCATAGGTGAGAGTAGGAACGTAGATTGACCGGTAAATCGAGAGCTTACTGCATTACTGCTGCCGCTGCACCAATCCGCCTGTCAATCTCATGTTCCATCCTTCCCTCACTCGTGAACAAAACCCCAAGATACTTGAACTCCTCCACCTGGGGTAAGGACTTTCCTCCAACCTGGAGATGGCAAACCACCTTTTTCCGGTGGAGCACCATGGCCTCGGACTTGGAGGTGCTGATTCTCATCCCAGCTGTGCCACACTTGGCAGCAAACCGCTCCAGTGCATGCTGAAGGTCCATGTTTGATGCAGCCAACAGAACAACATCGTCTGCGAATAACAGAGATGAAATCCTGTGGCCCCCGAACCGGACCCCCTCCAGCCCAAGGCTGCGCTTTGAAACTCTGTCCATATAAATTATGAACAGAATTGGTGACAAAGGGCAGCCCTGCTGGAGTCCAACATGCACTGGAAACAAGTCTGACTTATTGCCGGCAATGCGAACCAAACTCCTACTCTGTACATACAGGGATGAGACAGCCCTTAACAGAGCGCCTCTGACCCCATACTCCCAGAGCACCCTCCACAGAATGCCACGAGGGACACGGTTGAATGCCTTCTCCAAGTCCACAAAACACATGTGGACTGGTTGGGCATACACCCATGAACCTTCGAGCACTCTGGTGAGGGTATAGAGCTGGTCCAGTGTACCACGGCCTGGATGAAAACCGCATTGTTCCTCCTGGATCCTAGGTTCAACCATCGGCCGGATCCTCCTCTCCAGTACCCTGGCATAGACTTTCCCAGGGAGGCTGAGGAGTGTGATCCCCCTATAGTTGGAGCACACCCTCCGGTCCCCCTTCTTAAAAATGGGAACCACCACCCCAGTTGCCCAGTCCTGAGGTACTGTCCCCAAACTCTATGCGATATTGTAGAGACGTGTCAGCCACGGGTCAGATCGAAGTCATTTATCTGTTTAATAATTATTTGATCAGCTGTAGTTTGAAATTACGCTGTTTTCTCTTAGGGCTTATTATCATTGTGTATAATACATTATATATTATATTTATATATACACACACACACACACACACATGTGTATGTATATATATATATATATATATATATATATATATATATATTCATATTCAACGTCCACGTTTCTTTATTTTGTTCTCTACATATACAGTCATTTTAGGCCAATGAAACCTTGACAGAACTAAATCAAGAGTTCTCTCCAAACCCATGTGCTCCATATTATCATGAAGGCACTTGAAAATAGTAGATTTCAATGATGTAGGAACCACAAACTGGTACTGGATGTCATTGTCAGACTGACGAGTTCTTTAGAGAAGACCATCTTTTAATAACAGCCTCTTCCATTCTTTAAGCAACAGCTTAAGCTCCAAATGCTCAGGGTTAACATCGGGGCTAGCCTCCTCTCCCGTCTCTAAAAGACTAACAACATGGCCGATGATCGGATCAGATTTTTGATGATGCTGAAGCTCTGCCTCTGTATAAGTTGGAATAGTGGGACACCCCATTTCTGAGCTTACAAAAGCATGAGGCATGGCATCAGCCTGCAAGGCAAGAGATTGTGATGGAAGGGAAGCCATCATCAGCCTCACCTAAAAGATGACGGTGATATAAAGCACGAACTGTGTCAGAGGGCACATCTTGATGGCCAGAAGATGAAGACAGATGATGAGAGGCAAACATTTCATTCTTTTCTTTTCTTCCAATGAGGCATGATCATCCTCCAAAGTGTCATGAGGCCATCTGGACAGGCCATCAGAGTCCTGGTTGCATCTGCCAGCACAATTTTTAGTGTTAAAATCGAATGTAGAAAGTGCTACCAACCAGCGGTAACCAGCAACGTCCAGTTTGGCAGACTTCAGGATGTATGTCAATGGGTTATTGTCGGTTATTACTGTGAAAGTATTCCCATACAGTCTTGGAATTTCTCGACAACAGCCCATTTTAAAGTAAGAAATTCCAACTTATGAGCTGGATATCGCTTCTCACTGCATGAAAGTCCCCTGCTTGCATAAGCAATAACCCGCATATCTCCCTCTTGTTCTTGGTAAAGGGCTGCCCCCAAGCCAGAAATACTCGCATCAGTGTAAAGGACATAAGGAAGTCTCGGGTTGGCAAATCCAAGCACGGGTGCTGTTGTAAGCTTCTCGATAACGGTCTCAAAAGCTTTTTGGCAAGCAGGTGTCCATTGGTCTGCAAAAGGCTCTTTGACACTAAATAATGATAATAATAATAATTTCTTACATTTATATAGCGCTTTTTCTAGACACTTAAAGCGCTTTATACAATGGGGGGAATCTTTACACAATGGGGGCAATCTCCTCATCCACCACCAGTAAACTTTAAAGTATCCTTTTGGGCGAGGTGGTGTACTTTTGCCCTTCTTACAAGGCGGATAGCCTTTAGTGAGGTCATTCAAGGGTTTTACTATCCTGGAATAGCCTTCTACAAATCGACAATAGTACCCTGAGAACCCCAGGAATGATTTTAGTTCTTTAAGGGTTTGCGGTCTAGGCCAGGTGTGAAGAGCACTGACTTTATTAGGATCCGTTTCCACCCCACTATTGGAAACTATGTGGCCTAGATAACAGACAGAGGTTTGGAAAAACTGACACTTTGATGGAGAGAGTTTCAACCCGTACTCCCTAAACTCCTGGAGCACACAGAGAAGCCTAGCTTCGTGCTCTTCCAATGTGGCTGAAAAAAAAATTACATCGTCCAAAAAGACTAAGACTTCCTTGAGATTGAGACTGCCCATGCACTTTTCCATTAACCTTTGGAAGGTACTAGGAGTGTTAGTGATACCCTGAGGCATACGATTAAACTAAAAAAATCCCAAAGGACATACAAAAGCAGTCTTTGCTCTGTCACACTCTTTCATTTCAATCTGGTAATAACCAGACTTGAGATCCATTACCCATTACAAAACCATTTGGAACCCGCAAAAGTGGAAAAAGCCTCTTCAAGATTGGGAAGTGCATAGGCATCCCGAATGTCAAAGGGTTTAGCTTTCTGTAATCAATAGAAAGGCGGATATCCCTATTCTTCTTGCGAATAACCACAATTGGGGAGGAGTAGCGAGACTCTGATTCCCGAATCACGCCGGCTTCAAGAAGAGCCTGTAAATGTCTCCTTACAGCCTCATAATCATTAGGGTGGATAGGGCTGGACCTTTGCTTAAACGGTGCTTCATCTGTCATCTTTATGTGATGTTTCACCTTGGATGTATGCCCAAAGTCAAGATCGTGTTGAGCAAAAACCTCCGCATATGCAGTTAGACTCTGTGTCACTCTGTTCTTCCATTCCTCTGAAAGAGGAAAATTACCGAAATCAAATTTCAGGCTGGATGTGCCATTCTCATGAACTGGCTGAGGGGAAACAGAGCAACACTTGACTGTAGCAACATCTTCCTTTGAGACTGACAGATTATCGCGAATTATCTCAGTAGTTTAAAGTTCAGCAATAATGCAGTGTGAAGGCAGTGTTATGTCATGCTCAGATTCATTTCTAACCCACACAGGTAGTTTATAAGAGTTCTGCTTAGGCAGGGTCACAAGTCAACATTCCACAAGGATTCCTCCAGGCAAGGTAGATAATGCTGGCTGTTCGATAACAGCATACTCATTGGAGGTGTAGACCCTAGCACATCCATCTAAAAGAGCTCTTACTTGAGCAGGTATCACATTCTTTACTTTGCTTTTCAAAGTCACCATACCAATCTTCCCCGTTGAGCTGATATGGTTTCTGCTCTTCAAAGTATGAAGGATTTGTCTATAGCCATATACAGGGGAAAGATTGTTAGGCCATCTGCCAGAGCAATGCTCCTCATACAAGACATCAAGGGCATTTGTCCCAATGAGTACAGGAATGTCGCTGTTACTGCACAGGTCAGAAATAATTAAAGCTAAGATTGAAATTTCAGGCTCATTCTTGACAAAGTTTGCTGGAAACTTTAGGCTAATAGGCACATAGCCCAAGTATGGGACATTTTGTCCATTAGCACCTTCAACGGCATTGGCTGCTCTGCTAGATAACTCTCATAGAAGGAAGCAGAGATAGTGGTCACTTGAGACCCAGTGTCGAGGATGCAATTACAGTTCACACCCGACACTATGACATCAGCCGTACATTTTTGACCAATTAAACCTTTAGGAAGTTGGAGTTGATTGTCCACGTTATGTGACTGTACAGACAATTTCATCAAAGACTTTTCCAGAGGATATTTCCGTGTATTACCAATCCCTGATAGTCATGTATCAGCAACTGATCTCAGTTTAAATGTTCATTCTGTTTCACCCAGAGCTGCTTCTTTTGTCTGAACTCCACACGTTTCTTTTCGACCAGTGCAGGGTTGGGATTATTACTGCAGGAAGGCGCTATGTGCCTATCTTCAACACACTTGAACAATACCCTGGTCGGGGCTCTTTGTTGAGTTTTGACTCTAATTGTTCCTCAGCAGAAACCTTGGGTTTGGGTTTAACCTTCTTACTGGATTTAGAGGGAGTCTGATTTACATTAACGTTCAAGGATGCTTTCAGGGAAGCTACCTGTGTTTGTAATTTTGCAATCTCCTTTTCAAGCTTGTGTGTTTCAGTGTGGTGTGTTCTGTCTGCAGAAGCTGGCATGTCAGTATCAGTGGCATATTCTTCAACCACCAGGGCATTTGCCTGTGCTTTGGCTTTAGTAAAACCCAAATGCTGTTTCATCCGGCTGGACAATGCAGCTTGACGGTCCTCCTCAGTGCGCAGCAGAAACAGCAGCTCCGCAAATTAAGGGGGATTCTTCTTTTTGTGCTCAAGCTGGAGACTGGTAATCAAAGCATTATTCCAGCAGCCCCTACAAAACTGTTTAAGGAACTGACAGTCAGACTCACTGGCTGCGATCCCGCTTCATTTCACCACTTTGCTCAAAAAATGTTTCCAGTCTTTGTAAATAGCTAGAAGGCTTTTCACCTGAATTTTGATTTGTACTCAAGAACCGTGCAAAAAGCTCATCTCCATCATCAACAGTATCGTATGCGGAGTCAAGAAGATGCAAGTAGTCTTGTGGGGAGGCTTGTGGCCCAAGCTGCTTCACTATGTGAGCAGCTGGTGGAAGGAGACTCTCAACTATTTTCCGAACTGTGTGCTTGTCAGACAAGGTTGCGTCAATAAGGAAAAACTCAATGTTGTTGCGCCATGTGTCATAGTCGGACTCAGAAGGAGGACAGGGGAGTTTCCCAGAGAAAGGCCTTAGCCGAACACGATCATGGAACTGAGAAGAGAAGGCACTGTTTTTAATAACGTGCTCAACCACTACTTTCTGGACTTCAGGTGCGGTAAGCTGTTCAGGGGAAAAGCAAAAACTCTGTGTCTTTGGTGAAGCAAATGTTTCCCCATTATCAGGGTTTGGACGTGGATCAGGTCCATGTGAGGAAGGTCATTCAGAGTCTAGTGGTATGGGAAGATGAGAGTCAGAAGCTAGTAGTTCTGCTTGGGCTCCATGTACCATGCAAAAGCTAAATGGGTGCGCCTGATGTAAATTCTATGATAGCTGTGTCTTTAAATTGAGGCTCCATGGTCGATACCTTAATTGCTCTGCTAATAGAACCGAATGTTCCTAAGTACTCAAAAACGTCATTATCTTACTCAACCCCAGTTAATCCACCTACTAAAAGTGAATTAGGTACTTTAAAATTTTCTGACTGAATCACATCCATTGTTTGTTTGTTTTTAAACAATCAAATTATTTTGCTATAAGCAGTGATCAATGTTTTCAAATAAGTGCAATAAAAGAGTTAATTGTTGAACATTCAACCGAAAATAAGCTCAAACTCCTCCTGGCTTACTGGCTCGCCACGTTTATGTAGCACCTTTAATAATAAAATAAAATGAAAGAAATGAGATGAAAAGAAAGGACATGAAAAGCTTCCAAATTAAATTAAATGACACAATGTAAAGTAAATACACCCGTTTTGTCGATGTTTTGTTCAGACGGATGTTCCAGTACTTAATTGAGTCAGAGTTCAATATCAGTTCCTCAATGCGGTATATGAACCAAACAGTCCAACAACAGTCAGGTTCCAAAGCACAACTTGGATTTTACGCAAATGCTTCCGCTCCTTGGATTTAGGTGCGTTGGATAAATGGAATATTCCTACCGGTACAGATGAAATAGATGAATCTCCTTATCGGCTGGGTTAATGAACGATTCAGCTGATACAGCTCACACTGTAACAGATCTCGCAGCTGACCACACCACTTTCATGACCCTTATACTCACTGGGCCGGGCTCGCTATCTTTAGTTCCGTTTTATATCTCAACAGAAAAAAACAATCTACACAGTGTAAAAGAAACAAATGTTCAGTTCTTAACAATGTAGTGTAACTAATCTCCACAGATATACTTGGATTGCACTAAATTATTTCTCAAACATGTTTCAAAATGAATTGCATAACACAACAATATGAGTGTTAACAGTATTACACAGTGGTTCCCATACAATTAGCACATAGCTTAAAGTAATCATTGCTGGTGCTTAACACATGCAAGCACAATAGCAACATCGAAATGTCTCATAACTCTTATACCAAGAATGATTTAACTACTATATTATTCAAATTCTATATTATGAAAACTTCTGCTTAGCTAATGATTAACAAAAGTAACTAGCTACCCATTGCTCACTCACCGGAGAAAGATCAAAATGATCAAAAGTGTAGTTCAGTCGATGTTTCAAGTTATGTTCTGAATAAGGATTAACTTATAGATTAAAATAAACAAAAAATACAGCACAATTCACCGGTTTATGTCAACTCAAAGCTCGACCGTGTGCTGGAACGTCTGGAATGTCCACTGTCTGTGTCAACAAAAAGAAAGAAAAACCGGCTTTCTCTCTAGAAGTTGGGGAGCGCCCTCTACAGGAACCCATAGGTAACCACACCATTTGGTAAACCAATTTCTATGGGGGTTACACCTTCATTGTTCAGTAGAAGTAGAATTGAAATCAATGCTGTATACAGTGCAACAAGAGAATGTTGATCGGCGGCGTCAGACTAGTCAGATTCCAGATATCGTTGCATCCCTACAGAATATGTGCCATCAAAATGCTATGTTGCAGCATGAGCTACAAAGCCTAAAAGCAGAACGGAGAGCTTTATCTCAATCAGTAGGCCAATTAGCCTCACCCTCAGTGCACAGTACTCCTTTGGCAAGCCCAGAACATATGCAACTGTATCGCCCAACACCAGCCCCCAGATTTATGTCCTCACCCTTCCCATCAGGCAAGAACTGCAACCAGTGGGGTATGATGAGTGCTCTGAGTTAACTGAGCGATTCAGGAATATGGACATTTCTCCTCACATGCATGAAAGAGTAACATTCCAGGCACATCACAGTAGCCCTTCACAAACTAGATACCCCTCATTCACTCAGCCACCATGTTGTATATTGAGTTAGTAACAAATTGAGTATTCTGCAGTGACGCACTCTAGTGGTGTATGTATGTATGTGATTGTTGCAATGGTGCAGTAACCTCTTATTAAATTAAGCCTCTTATTAAAAAACCACAGCTTGATCCCAAAGAACTAGTAAATTATAGATCTATCTCAAACCTATCTCAAAAAGATACTAGAAAAAGTAATATCTGCTCAGCTATGTTCCTTCCTACAAAGAAACAATATTTATTTTAAAAAAATTCAATCTGGATTTAGAGCATTTCATAGCACAGAAACAGCACTCTTAAGAGTTACAAATGACCTCCTTCTGTTGTCAGATCGTGGTTGTATTTCTCTCTTAGTGTTATTGGACCTCAGTGCTGCATTTGATACAATCAATCATAATATTCTCCTTCATAGGCTTGAAAATTATGTTGGTATTACAGGAACTGCATTGGCCTGGTTCAGGTCTTATCTATCTGAACGTTATGAATTTGTATCAGTTAATGAAGAAGCATCATACAGATCAATAGTACACTGTGGGGTACCACAAGGTTCAGTTCTTGGTCCCTTACTTTTCACACTATATATGCTACCGCTAGGCGATATCATTAAAAAGCATGGAGTTAGCTTCCACTGTTATGCTGATGATACACAACTTTATATTTCCTCTCAACCTGATAATATGTATGAATTTACTAAATTAACAGATTGTATAACTGATATAAAAAATTGGATGACTAATAACTTTTTATTATTAAATTAAGATAAAACTGAGGTCTTGCTTACTGGACCCAAAAACCTCACACGAAAAAACCTAGAACACTGTCTAACCCTTGATGGATTCGATTGATGGAAAATTTAGGGGTGATTTTTGATAGCAACCTGTCATTTGAAGGCCAGATTTCAAGCATCTGTAAAACTGCATTTTTTCATCTTAAAAATGTTGCCAAACTTCGACATATGCTATCAGTGTCTGATGCGGAAAAGCTTATTCATGCTTTCATGACCTCTCGGTTAGATTATTGTAATGCGTTACTAGGTGGTTGCCCTATTGGTCTAATTAACCAACTTCAGCTGGTTCAAAATGCAGCTGCTAGAGTGCTTTCTAGAACAAAGAAATATGATCATATTACTCCACAGCTCATATTACTCCCTTAGCTCCCCAGTATTTGAGGGAGCTCCTGGTGTATTATAGCCCCTCATGTCCACTACGCTCAATTAATTCTGGACAATTGATTATTCCCAGAATATCAAAATCAACTGTAGGCGGTAGATCTTTCTCATATCTGGCACCTAAACTCTGGAACAGCCTTCCCAGCACAGTTCGGGAAGCAGACACACTCTGTCAGTTTAAAACTAGGTTAAAGACACATCTCTTTGCATTAGCATACACATAAAACACAAATGCTTTTGAAATACAAATCCTTTAAAGGATTGTTAGTCTGCATTATTTAGGGCAACCGGAGCCGGGAACACTTCCCAAAAGACATTATAATTTGAACGGCGTGTGCGCTTATGTTAGTCTTTTTTTTATTCCCGAGGTTTTCATAATCCTGGACCAGGCCGTATTCTGAGCAGCTGCTGTGGTGGTCATGGAGGAGTGGAGAGCATGAGACTGATTCCTGTAAGACCCCAGTGACAGACGAGTCTTCGCATTATCCTGAAGAGCCAGCCTGTATACCAGCCGGTGACCTCTCCCACCTGCAGCTTCTCCACGATGGACGTCCAGCATTCTCCAGCCTCCGGCGCCTAGACTGCAGCTCTGCACAAGACGTTTGGCCATAGGAGAAATGGTCGTGCCCAACTGAGCCTGGTCTCTCTCGAGGTTTTTTTTCCTTCACTTTTGCCAATTGGTGAAGTTCGTTCCTCGCCGCTGTCGCCACTGGCTTGCATGGTTCGAGACCTGTGGAGCTGTGCATCGATGGATTTGCTCTTCAGTGTTTGGACTTTAAGCAGTGAAAATTAAACCACACTGAACTGAACTAAACTGAACTTAAACTCTGAAAACTGGACTGACACTGTTTCAATTCACTGCACTCTTCTATGTTACGCTGCTTTGACACAATCTACATTGTAAAAACGCTATAGAAATAAAGATGAATTGAATTGAATTGAATGTACATACATGATATGTCTCCTATATAGCTATATAACTACCCAGATATCAGACTGGCATTGATTCACTGTTGAAATTCTATCAGAATCATAATATTCAGCATTGAATTAAATTATGAATCAACATTGATAATTCAATCACTTCCCATTGTTGTAAATACTTACATTGAACTAATGTTGATAATTTACCCATTTCATAACATTGAAAATACTTACATTGGATTAACGTTGATAATTCAATAATTTGCCTTTGTTGAAAATACTGACATTGAATAAATGTTGATAATTCAACCATTTCTTAACATTGAAAAAACTTACATTGAATCAACATTGATAATTCAATAATTTGCCTTTGTTGAAATAACTCACATTAAATAAATGTTGATAAATTATCAATTTGCCAGCATTGAATATACTCACATTGAATCAATATTGATTTTTTAGATTTTTTTAAACTTTAAATACAATTGATTTTACGTGTACATACATAATATTATTGTTACATAAAAATCTGAGCACAAATTAAGCTATTATCTGGTAATAGCCTATACACAGCCCTTGCTCGACAAGAAGGGGCATTATTCATTCATTCATTTTCTTTTTGGCTTAGTCCCTTTATTAATCTGGGGTCGCCACAGCGGAATGAACCGCCAACTTATCCAGCATATGTTTTACGCAGTGGATGCCCTTCCAGCTTACCAAACGCGTGTCATCCTCAAAACGCTGGTATTTTCGGCGTTTAAGACGAAAAGACGGCGAAAATCATGCCGTTTTGCAGTGCAAAAATTGGTGCTGGCCCACCTGAAGGACATCACTGAACCCTCACTGGACTCTCTTCAGTTTGCCTACAGAGCAAACAGGTCTGTGGATGATGCAGTCAATATGATGCAGTGGTTTCAGGAAAAAATAAACTGAAATCTTTACTTAAAAATAGGATTTCAAAAGTACAACAAAAATACTTGAAGCCGAGCTTCAAGGAAATAGATAAAACAAAAACAGACACAAGGGTCAAAATCACACTAGCACTTAGCTTCTCACGAGATGTCACTTAGCTTCTCACGAGATACAGGAGAACACCAGGCAATCATGGCTCCAGACTAAACACAATGGTTTGTTACACACAGACTTATAAAGGGTAGAACACAGGTGTTGTTAATCTGGTTGATTGTTGACAGATGACAGATGGCAGATGGCGGGAAAGTGTGCCATCCACTGTTCTGGAGGAATTGCAGAAGTAGGATGCTGGTGTGTAACAAGCCAGGAGCGCCTCCTTCTGGCCAGGAGGAGAAACGCAGCCCAATGAATCCTTACAGATTCATTGTTTAATGGACATTTCTCTGTCTGTGAGAGTTTAGTGGAATTGAGTTTGATCTATATTAGGCTATATGTTTGTAAAAGGCAAAAAAAAAAAAAAAAAAAAATTAACAGCCTATATATCATAGGCCTACACATTTAAGAGAGAACCATAATAACATATTAGGGTAAAAAACTACAGGCTTCTCACAAATCTTTATCAGTCCATAATAATATAGGCCGTGTCTAACGCGGAGTCAACGTGGTTAGAATCCATAAGCGACTTTATTATAACACACAATCGTAAACAGAAAGCACAGGGACAAACAGGGAATAATCGGCGCGATGCAGGCAAACCAGTTCGTAGTCAGAGTCCAAGCTAGAAGATCGGTGCAGGCGGCAGGCAGTAGAGAGAATCCAGATAACAGGCAGAAAGTCCTCGGACCCGGCGCCGTGAATCCAGGATTTCGTTGACCTGGTAGGCCTCCTCGCTGTCGATGATGATAGGAGGGGTATTCTGGTCACCGGTCCCCTCTAGGACCTCCACTCCTTCAGAACCACCAGCGGGCTTAAGCAGAGAGACATGGAAAGTGGGTGAGATACGGTAATGACGAGGTAATGCAAGTCTGAATGATACTGGAGTAATCTCTCTAAGGATCTTGAAAGGACCCACGTACCTGGGACTGAGTTTTTTGCAGGGCAGCCATAGACGAAGGTCTCGAGTGGATAACCACACCCACTGTCCAGGGCGATATGCAGGATTTGGACGACGATGCCGGTTGGCTTGATCCCTGGTTCGGCGAACGGCTCTCTGGAGGTGAGTATGGGCCTGACTCCATGTCTCCTCGTTGCGTTGGAACCAAGAGTTAACTGCAGGGAGATCAGAAGGTTCGCCTGACCAAGGGAAGAGAGGAGGTTGGAAACCCAGAACACATTGAAATGGAGTGAGATTGGTGGAAGGCTTGCGTAGGGAGTTCTGGGCGTATTCGGCCCAGATGAGGTAACGGTTCCAGTCTGCTTGGTTCTGGTGACAGTATGATCGCAGGAAGCGAGTTAACTCCTGATTGAGTCTTTCAGCCTGTCCATTGGATTGAGGGTGGTAACCGGAGGTAAGGCTCACGTTTATTTCCAGGAGCTTGCAGAAGGAAGACCAGACCCGGGAGGTGAATTGAGGCCCACGATCGGACAGGATGTCCTCGGGTAAGCCGTAAAACCTGAATACTTGGTTGCATAGAGCTTCGGCGGTTTCCAGAGCAGAGGGAAATTTGGGAAGCGGGATGAAGCGACAGGCCTTGGAGAATCGATCCACGACGGTAAGGATGGTGGAGTAACCAGATGATGGAGGGAGATCTGTGACGAAATCTATGGCAATATGAGACCAGGGACGTTGTGGAATGGGTAGAGTTTGGAGAAGACCAGCAGGAAGTTGACGAGGTGACTTAGAGGTATTACAAATGGTGCAATTCTGTATGAAAGTGATTGTGTCAGCCTGAAGAGAGGACCACCAGTAACGGTTGGTAAGTAGTTGAGCGGTGGCAGTTATTCCCGGATGACCTGAGCTGGGCGTAGCGTGGATGAGTTGCAGGAGGTTGGACCTGAGGGCCTGAGGGACGTAGGTAAGATTCTGGGGGCATTCCGGTGGAGCAGGTTCTTGGACTTGAGCCTCTGAGATCTCTGTGGATATGTCCCATTGGATGGGTGCTAACAATATATTGGAGGGGAGTATGGGTTCTTCAGTCGGAGGGGTCATGGACGATTCGTGTAGGCGAGAGAGAGCATCAGCCTTGGTGTTCTGTGAACCCGGTCTATAGGTCACCGTGAAGTGGAATCGTGTAAAGAAGAGTGCCCAGCGGGCCTGACGATGATTCAGTCGTTTGGCTGAGCGCAGATATTCCAAATTGCGGTGGTCGGTAAGAACCACAAAAGGGTGTTTAGCCCCCTCCAACCAATGACGCCACTCCTCGAGGGCAGCCTTCATGGCGAGCAATTCCCGATTGCCTACATCATAATTTTGTTCAGTAGGACTGAGCTTGTATGAGTAGAAGGCGCAGGGGAACATTTTGGGAGGATTGCCCTGCCTTTGGGAGAGTACAGCCCCGATGCCTGTGTTGGAGGCATCCACTTCAACGATGAATTCCCGCTCGGGGTCTGGGTGATGTAAGATAGGTGCTGACGTAAATTTGTCCTTGAGTTCTTGAAAAGCTGCTTTAGCCAAAGGTGTCCACAACAGGATCTTTCCTCCTCCCCTTATCATGGAGGTCAGAGGTGCGGTGATGGAGCTGAAGTTGCGTATGAAGCGCCGATAGAAGTTGGCAAAACCCAGGAAGCGTTGTAGCTCCTTGATAGTGGTAGGTAGCGGCCAGTTGACTACTGCTTGGACCTTACTATCATCCATAGTGACTCCCTCGGCACTGATCACGTGTCCCAGAAATGATGTCTTGGTCTGGTGGAATTCACACTTTTCAAGCTTGGCGTATAATTGGTACTGAATGAGACGCTGAAGTACGGAGCGAACATGGTTGACGTGGTCCAGGAAAGATTCTGAGTAAATCAGAATGTCATCAATGTAAACGATTACCCAGCGGTTAACAACGTCCCTGAAGACATCATTGATGAACACCTGGAAGACGGATGGACTGTTGGCCAGGCCAAAGGGCATCACGAGGTACTCATAGTGACCCGTGGTGGTAGAGAAACCTGTCTTCCACTCGTCTCCCTTTCTGATGCGGATGAGATTGTTTATTTATTTATTTATTTTTATTTAATGCCACATCAGCAACTTATGGCTATTTCATGGCAAAATGGATATACATAAAAATATTACATGATAACAACAAACTCATATTACAATAAAAGTTACTTAGTCAATTATATAAATAGAAATAAATAAATACTATTTACACAAAAAACATTCAAAGTTAAATATGATTTTTCAGTTCAATTTTTGATAAATAACTTAAGATTCTTCCTGGTGGTACCTTTTTAAAAATACCCATCAAAGTACTCTCCTTATAAAAATTTGACCTAATGGTATTCAAACTTCCACATTGCAACAAAATATGTTTCATGGTAAGAACAGCTTGGCAGTAATTACATTTAGGTGGTGCTTCATTATTCAGTAGATACAAATGAGTCAACCTAGAATGTCCAATTCGACATCTAGTATAGACAGTTTGTTCATGCCTGGTCTCAAAATTATAATTTGCAAAGTGTCTTTCATTTATTTTCGGGTTAATTTCATGTAATTTATTATTTATGCAGTTGTCCCACTCCCTTTGCCATGTTTCGTTTATATACAAATTAATTGTAGGTTTCAGGTCATCAGGAGGAATTAAACATTCTGTCACTTTCAAGGAGATAGCCTGTTTTGCTGCTTCATCTGCCAGTTCATTTCCATGTAGTCCCATATGACCTGGAATCCAACAGAAGATAATGTTGAACTGTTTATTTTCTAGCGTTGTCATTTTCTTTTCAATCATGGAAATTATGGGGTGATCACACTTAGAAGCTTCAAGTGCTTGAAGACAGGATTTAGAATCTGTCCAGATTAAAAAGTTACGGTACTGTGTCCTTTCCATTTGTTCTAAAGCCATATTTATTGCATAAGCTTCTGCTGTGTAAATTGAACTTTCTCCTGGGATCCGAGCACCAAAAACATCTTCTTTAAAAACTACTGCTGCAGTTACTCCTTTGTCTGTTTTCGATCCATCTGTATATATGGGTTTATGATGAGGAAGACTGTCTGTTATTTGTTTGAATTCTTGTTTGTATTCATTTGGGTGAGTCAAGGACTTCTTCTGTTTGGTTAAGTTCCATAAGATTCTTTTTTTTGTAGTGCACCAAGGAGGAATATGGCTCAAATCAGGTAGTGATAGCTTTTCCATATTAACACCCATATTCTTCAAATGGGGTTTCATACGAATTCCAAAAGGACTGATATAGTTGGGTCTGTCTTCATACAATTCTAAATATTCAGGGTGAAGGACTGAAGGATAAGCTGGGTTACCTCTTTTTGATTTCAGTTTGACTACATATTGGAGTGCTAATTTCAAACGTCGTCTTTCAAGGGATGGTTCTTTTGCTTCAATATATAAACTTTGAACAGGGGATGTTCTGAATGCTCCCAATGAGATTCGTAGTCCTGTGTTATGTACAGTGTCCAGCATTTTAATGTAGGATTTTCTAGCGGATCCATACACTATACTTCCATAATCCATTTGGGATCTGATCATGGTTCTATAAAGACGAAGCATTGTAGTACAATCTGCACCCCATTTTGTTGTGGTCAGAATTTTAAGGATATCCATTTTTTTCAAGGTTTTTGTTTTTAAGAGATTGATGTGTGGAATAAAGGAGAGTTTATTATCCAGGGTGAGTCCTAAAAATTTAGTTTCCTTCACAATTTTTATCGGTTCTTCTTCCAAGAAGAGACTTGGCTCTGGGTGAAGAGAACGTAATTGACAAAAATGCATGCACACAGTTTTTGATCTGGAGAACTTAAATCCATTCTTGACTGACCAGCCATGCATTTTGTTAATACAGAGTTGCAATTGTCTTTCAATAGTGTTCATGTTTCTTCCTTTGTAACAGATGCACAAATCATGCACATAAAGACTACAGAATACATTTAGACCAATAGCATTTACAATGCTATTGATTTTGATGTTAAATAAAGTAACTGATAATATACTTCCTTGTGGCACACCAAGTTCTTGAATATATTTATTTGACAGAGTTGTTCCTATCTGAACTCGAAAACATCTGTTTGTTAAAAAATTGGAGATAAAAACAGGTAGATATCCTCTAAAACCCATTTCATATAAGTCTTTTAAAATGCCATATCTCCAAGTGGTGTCGTAGGCTTTTTCCAAGTCAAAGAATATTGCTACAGTATGTTCTTTTTTAATAAAACCATTTCGCACATAGGATTCTAGTCTTACTAGATGATCTATTGTGCTTCTTCCTCTTCTGAAACCACACTGATAATTACTAATATTTTGGTCCCTCTCAAGCGACCACACAAGTCGATCATTTATCATTCTTTCCATTGTTTTACATAGACAGCTGGTAAGGGCTATAGGGCGGTAATTATTGGCATCTGAGTGGTCTTTACCTGGTTTAGGTATAGGAATTATTAAAGATTCTTTCCAACAAGATGGTATCTTTCCATATGTCCATATATAGTTAAAAATATTTAAAAGGAGGTACAACACATCAAAGGGTAAGTGCTTCAGAAATTGATAATGGATTTTATCTGGTCCGACTGCAGTGTCTTTTGAATTTTTTAAAGCTTTTTGTAGTTCTTCCATTGTAAAGGATTTGTTATATATTTCAGCATTATCAGAGGAAAAGTCAATCTGGTTTTGTTCTTGTTGCATTTGTATTCTTTGGAATTGAGGAAGACAATTTTGTATGGATGAATTTCTTTCAAAAGTTTCTGCAAGATTGTTGGCAATTTCTTGTTCAGTAGTTAGTTGAGTGCTTTGACTATTTATGTGACATATTTGTGATCTACCTTCTTTGTTCTTCATTTTTCGGATCATATCCCAGATTTTCTTAGGTGGTGTCTGTGACGTTAAATTTGATATATATTGTTTCCAGCTCTGTTTCTTGGTTTCATTAATAGTCCTTCTTGCTTTTGATCTTAATATTTTCAATTTAATGAGGTTTTCATTCATAGGATGTTTATTAAATATTCTTTCTGCCTTTTTCCGTTCTTTAATGGTCTTTTTGCAGTTGTCATCAAACCAGGGATTATTTCTTCGATATGGCTGTGCAGATGTTTTTGGAATGGTTTCTTCCGCTATTTCAATCAGTTTGTTTGTAAAAACTTTCACTGAGTTATGGTTTACTTGGTCCATTTCTCTGTATTTCTCATAGCATTGTATTTCAAAATTATACCAATTTGCTTTTTTTAGGTTCCATCTTGGGGTTCTTTGTCTTTGAGTACCTAATGAGGTAATAATCAATGGAAAATGATCACTTCCACTTAGGTCATTCCAGACTTTCCATGAAAAGTCTGAAGCTATTAAAGGATGACAGAGTGTTAGATCAATAGCAGTGTAAGTTCCATGTCCTGGGTGCAGGTATGTATATGATCCATCATTTAATATGCACAGGTCATTTTTTAAAATGAAGTCCTCAATTACTTTTCCCTTTGAGTTCCTATAGCTTCCGCCCCATAACGCATTATGGCTGTTTAAGTCTCCCATGAATATGGCTGGGGATGGTATCTGCTTTCGTAGATTATCCATATCTTGTAATGTTATAGTAACATCAGGGGGGATATAAATGGAGCATAAGGTAATAACTTTGTGGAGAGTTACGCGTACTGCAACAGCTTGCAAGTTGGTATTCAATGTTACATAACTGTGAATTATATCCCTTCTAACTACTATAGCTGATCCTCCTGAAGGTCTATGTACATTTCTACCAAATGCATTGAATATTTTGTAATTTTTAAAAGTTATTTTGTTATTTGGTTCTAAGTGAGTCTCTTGTAGACAGAACGCAATAGGGTTAAAAACTGTTGACAGGTGTTGCAGTTCAGCAAAATTTGCTTTCATCCCTCTGCAATTCCACTGGATTATGCAGTCCTTCATTTTTAGGTAGGTAAAACAAGAACAGTTCCTTTATTGTTACATTTCGGGGATAAACTTCTGCTTCTGGAAGTTAGAATCTCTTTCATTTCCACATCTCTTGGAGTTTCTGGTTTTTGACTTTTTTTACTTGGATTATTCTTTGATGATTGAGCTGTAGTATTTGTTTGTGTTTTCCTTCCTCTTGATGAAACATTTGGTTCAATTATCTGACATTGATCTTCATCCATTTGAGTCTGGTTTGAAGCATTTTGGGTTTTCTTTTTATTCAAGTTTTGTTTTTTGTTTATGCATTGAGGTTTATCATTATTTAACCAAGTCAAATCTGTTTGGCATTCTATGGAGTTCAAGATTGGTTTTACCACAGATGCATATGATCTTTTTAGTTTAAACACTGGGGATTCTTCAATCTTTCTTCTTGCTTCTGTATAGCTTACTTTCTCTGTGCATTTAACTCGTTGAATTTCTTTTTCTTTTATCCATACAGGGCACTCTTTTGATGAAGATGGATGGTCTGCTTTACAGTTGCTGCATTTTGCTGTTTTATTACAACTTGGTCCATGTCCTTCTTCTCCACAGTTGGTACATAATGGTTTATTTCTACATCCTGCAGAACCATGTCCGAATTTTTGACAGTTGAAACATCTTAATGGATTTGGGATAAATGTGTTGACTAGTACACTCTGGTATCCTAAGTGGATCTTTTCTGGTGGATGTGGTTTGTTGAAAGTCATGATGTAAGTTCCAGTTTTGATAATCTGCTCTTCTCTCCTGATTGTAATTCTTTTTACATGAATTACACCCTGTTGCATTAACTCCATTTGGATCTCTGCCTCGTCCATGTCTTGCAACATTCTCGTACGTATTACACCTTTACTACTGTTAAGAGAGGGATGATATAAAGTCTTCATAGGTACATTAGCAAGCATATTTGCATGCATCAAGTTTTCCGCTTGAGTTTTTTTTAAACATTCAACTAGTATTTGTCCAGATCTGAGTTTTTTCACATCTTTTACTGTTCCTGCAATTCCAGCGATACCTTTTTGAATAGCAAAAGGTGATAGCTTTGTCAGCGGCATTTCCGTTTGGGTTGATTCTAGAATTATGAATCTTTGCCATGTATCGTCTTTTTGGGGAGTTATATAACCACTCTCTGAGTCGTCATCTGATTTAAGTCTTTTGGGGTTTTTAGAGTTTGCCATATTTGTATAGTATTTGTTTCATTACTTCTGCTCCTCACCCACCTCGGAGCCCAACAAGGGGATGCATAGAGCTGCGGATATCCTCCAGTTATGCATCAAGGATACAGAGGTAATATACTCGAGTAAGCAGAACAAAGTTCATGTTCCTCGATTGACCCTTTAGCCATTGTCTTACAAAGTAAGTCTTGACCAGCCGATTGATTGGATTGAGCCCATCCAACCTCCCGTCTATGTGAAGTTGGAGCCAAAGCACTGTGTTGGTGTTGAGGGAACCGCAGTTACCCCCATCCCTCAAATGCCAGGATCTCTTTCTCCACAGATACGGGTTGCAACTCACGGCAAACAAGTCGCCCCATTTGTCGCCTTTTACGATCAGCAAGGGGGTGCTAGGGACCTGTTCTACCCCGGGTCCCCACGGGGGCGGATGAGATTGTAGGCATTGCGCAGGTCTAATTTGGTGAAGAACTTTGCTTTGCGTAGTTGTTCCAGGGCAGATGGAACAAGGGGAAGAGGATAGCGAAACTTGATGGTTTGCTTGTTGAGACTGCGATAATCTATGCAGGGACGTAAACTGCCATCCTTCTTCTTCACAAAGAAGAAACCTGCTGATGCTGGAGACGTGGAAGGGCGGATGAATCCTCTCTTGAGTTCCTCCTCTATATAGGATTTCATGGCTGCTGATTCGGGTTGAGACAGGGGAAAGACACGACCCCTGGGAGGTTGTGTCCCTGGCAGCAGGTCGATGGCGCAATCGATAGAGCGGTGAGGAGGCAGTTGAGACGCCCGTGTCTTGCTAAAGACCTCAGCCAGGTCCAGATATTGACTAGGAAGCCTGGCGTAATCAGAGATGGTGAGGTGAGGGTTGTGGCAAATTTGTCTGAGCGTCACTTGAGGAACTCATTGCCTGAGACAGGCCTCTGACCATTGTGTAATTTGTCTCTCGGACCACGAAATGACAGGATTGTGTCTCTCCAACCATGGAAATCCCAGGATGACAGGGTTGTGAGGAGTGGAGAGGACAAGCAGATGAATTCTTTCCTGGTGGAGAGCTCCTGAGCAAAGTGTAATTTCCTTCGTGGTGCTACGAATTTGTCCTGACCCCAGGGGGCGTCCGTCTACCGCTGATACTGCCAATTGAGAAGTACAGGGAATAAGAGGAATATTGTGAGTTCTGACAAATTTCTCATCAATGAAATTACCAGCCGCACCAGAATCGATCAATGCAATGGTATGAATCTTCTCATTATTAATGATTAACGTTACTGGAATTTCAATGCAAGTGGATGAATAACGTTTGGAACTCACCGCAGTGTTTCTGATAGGAGGACGTGTGAAGCAGGATGAGCGCATGTGTCCAGAGAGACCACAATAGAGACAGAGGTTATTATTGATGCGTCGTTCCCTTTCTTCGGGGTTGAGGTGAGTAGCACCGAGTTGCATGGGTTCCTGCTCAGTTTGTGATGTGCCTGCGTGCTCGGTTGTCAATACGGATAACCAGGAAAGTTAGAGCATACTCCGCTGCGGTGGTTTTTCCCTGACGTAATATCAGCAGTTGCTCTCCAACCTCTTTCCCGTCAGCGGAATGG
>CAIGQV010016269.1:290669-307461 GCA_903798115.1 Danio jaintianensis | reverse complement strand
GTGGGTTTCCTCCGGGTGCTCCGGTTTCCCCCACAAGTCCAAAAACAGGTGGTATAGGTGAATTGGGTAGGCTAAATTGTCCGTAGTGTATGTGTGTGATTGAGTGTGTGTGGATGTTTCCCAGTGATGGGTTGCAGCTGGAAGGGCATCCGCTGCGTAAAACATATGCTGGATAAGTTGGCGGTTCATTCCGCTGTGGCGACCCCGGATTAATAAAGAGACTAAGCCGAAAAGAAAATGAATTAATGAATGAATATATATCCGTGTTTTTTTTTTTTACGGATATGCATGCAACGATTACGACTGATACGAACCATACACGGCCTATATTATTATGGACTGATAAAGATTTGTGAGAAGCCTGTAGTTTTTTACCCTAATATGTTATTATGGTTCTCTCTTAAATGTGTAGGCCTATGATATATAGGCTGTTAAGTTTTCCGGTAATCCGAGGAAACACTTATATACATTGAGTGTAATCTACCGTCCTCTCCTGCACCATCCGCATAACTTACAGTGATCGCTGTGCAGCACTAGAAGTAACCATGCGGGCTGAGTGCAAATGCAGAAGCGACCAGCCATAATTAACCAGTCTCTTCAAAAAGGACGGCCAGGACAGCTCCATATTATTACAACAACGCTGTGATGAGCACCACTGACCTGTCTTGAACTGTCCTGGCCGTCCATTTTGAAGAGACTAGTTAATTATGGCTGGTCCCGCCCTGATTGTAAGGCAAAGCGTGATTGGTTGGAGCGAGAACGAGCAACGATTGGTCAGCACCATGTTGCCGGTATCTGATTGGTTTAAGTAGAAGGTGGGTGGAGTCCATCTATTTGTGGATTAGTGTTAGTCTTGAAGTTAGAAATGTTTCAAAATCCACAAATGCACAGAGCTTTCCACAAATGCACAGAGAGCTACCCACAAATACCCACAGCGATCTACAAATGCACAGAGCGATCCACAAATGCACAGGACGCAATTCACATATAAATGTCAGGCAAAATTGTGTTTGTAGAATAAAAATATATATTTGTGAGTATGTTTTTTTATTTGCAAGTCTAATTTTACTTACTTGTGACTATAATTAATGTTTGTGAAACTCTAAGATTTATTTGTGAATATGCTTGGTATTTGTCAATCGCTTCACATTTATTTGTGGATCGTATTATATTTGTTTGGAATTACGAAACAATCCTATCTCCATATTTGAGCCTTAAGCCCATTAATCAAACTGTCACGCGCGGGATTTGAAGCATACTGGCTAAGATGACTAAATAACTTGTCATGGAACTTTCGAGAGAAGACAGTGGAAACCTGATGATTTTTCAAGTTGGACCTTATGGGTTTTCAGTCTTTGGAAATGGAGTGATACAGAGTAAGTGTGTGACATTTTAAAGTATATTTGCAAGTGTTTACACTGTCATATGCGTTTTCGGCCTCAAATACAACGTGTACCTTAAAGCACACAATTAAATGTTTGTTGTAGTCAAGTAGAACTGTCATGGATATTATACTTATGAACATAAATCTTGTCAACTCGCAGGTTCAGCCAAGTTAACTTCTTTTATGAACCTCAACGAATGCTAATATGAAGATATAAAGGTGAGTTGTTCTTCACAGTCCTAAAATTCCTCAAAATAACTCAGTTGAGTCATTATAGCAATTAATACTTCAATTATTTAAATATGTGTCTGATTTCTTTACTATTAGGAGATCATGTGAGTTTTGATAATAGAGTGAATTACACATGATGTTATCACAAATGAAATATTTTTGAGTAGATTGAGTGTTTTGTACATATATGTATAAGGTTCACTAATATTTTGCTTTACGTTGACTTCCAGGTTCTGTCATTTTGATTAAAAGTACAAGGTACAGGTACATTTTCACAGCAATATAAATTAAAATCTTAAATCTTAGCTTCAATCCAAACTTTGTCCAAATTTGAATTGATATGGGCAAATGAAATAAAATACATCAGGGATTTTATATGTTTTCATTTTTGTATTATTCACAATGTTTGTGGAGTATAAATGTAAACTGCATGCTGCATGTTTCAAACTGAATGAGTGTTATTTTTGTTGTAGTTGTGTTGGTGTGAAAATGATGCGGACTGGTCAGTACTGCATTTTTTAACCATAAAAATAAATAATGATTTATATTTAGCATTGCAACTATTGTCATTTTACCAAGAATGTGTTTGCTCTTTCAGAACTCAGGACAGTTGTGCTGGACCTTCTGTACTTCATATAGATGATGACAGTAAACCTCCAAGTTTAAGAGGTAAAATGTTCAGTTTTTGTTTTGTTTGATATTGATGCTTTTATTTGTATTATATGTCAAAACCAATTATTGATACCTGTATTTTCACTAAGTGTGTTTACTTGGACACCTTTTGCTTCAGTTAATTTTGAATCACCTTTTGACTCAGTTAATTTTGTTAACATGAACTCAAACTAAATAAAGTACCTGGGTTAATTTGGGTGTTTTATCCCACAGGCGTCTGTTTTAAAAAGAAGACTTAAATGATGGAGAGCACTGAAATTGTACACCCTACCCTCCCTTCAGATCACCATCCAAAGCTTCCTGAATTAAGGAACACAGACAGACTGGATGATCAGAGACAACATTACGACTCTACATCGTGTCATCGACAGGTGAGAAAACTTTATAGTACAGTTAGTAACTGTACTACTATAGTATAATAATCTATTTGCTATTGTAGTTTAAACATTAATGTGTTTGAATGCTCAGGATAAAAATAGGAGTCTATGAGGTAGCTACTGTTTTGTTTTCAAGCTGCTACTGTAAACTGTTAAATGAACAAAGCAGTTATTTATTTCTGCAACATTTGAAATGTTACGAGTTCTTTATTTTGGAAATGTATGTTTAAAGTGATGAGGAAATAACTGGTCCACTGCTAAAGCTCTTTTTTTCAGCCACTTGATGATGAGAAAGACATTTTCAAAGTGGGCATCTTGATGGTGAGCCAGGCCTTACTAGAGGATGTTGTGAACATGGCTGTAATACTAGTGGAGGGGACTATGATTTTTATATCTCAAAGGTTTCCCAGATGCTTTTGCAACATATGAACTTTATGCTTTGACCATAAACTATTCCAAAGGACTAAGATACACCTTTGATCCAGCTAATTTTTATGAAGATTTAGGTAAGCTGCATTTCAAAGACTTATTATTCTTCAGGAGTGATGTTTCTTGTGACGTGATCTTTAACGTTTCACAACAGAGCAATACAAAAGATGTAAGGACATGTGTTTTGAATATTGTAATTGCATATTTAAATATTGTAATACATTAGAATGTTCGGAGAAGATACAAAAAGTAAACTAAAATTGAACAAACCTTTCAAGTAGCAAAAAGATGTTTGGAACGTTTGGCAAAACATTGTCATAACTTAATGGAAATAACAGTAAAATTATAAAATTAAAATTACTGTACAAACAAAAATTGTTTCCTCAATTTAAAAAAAATTTTTTTACTCAACATATACAACTTAGTTAATTATTGTCTGGATTTTTTAGAGTTTTACTTATTTACAAAAGTTTAACTAACAATTGTTTTTAAAACTGCATCCAATAAGTTCAGCTTTTTTCTTCACAAGTTTGTTAAACTTATTGGTTTAGTTAGCTGAACTTTTCTAAATACTGTAGATAAAACAAACAAAAAAAATTTGTAAGTCGAGTTAAAAGATTTTTTGCAATGTAGAGTTATATGCTTTAGTTTTCCTTTTTTTTCAGCCCAGTGGTATCTGATTGAAAGGAGGCAACATTCATTGGAATAAAATCATACTGTACTTAAAGCAGGACTGACCTGATGTTGTTTCAGTGGTTTGTCCCATGTAAATATTAAATAATTTTAGTTGAATAAATGCTGATTTTGTGGCCGTTTTAATCTACGTATTAAGCATCATTGTAATAACATTATTTCAGTGTGCAAAACTGGCTAAAAATCTACTTTAAATTTCAATATTAATTATTTTCCTGAAACATTTACAAGGTCAATTCTTTCTTGTATGAAGTTAGTGGAAAAGAAGGAAATGTATATCAAAATGGTTTGTATTTTCTTTTTTATTATTTTGTTTATTTAATTGTTCTTAAGTAAATAAAAAATTTACATTTCTACATGGGCTTTTATTTATGTTGTCTATGTCAGGTGTCTGTTCCATGTTGTTGTCATGTGATCCCTTAGTTCTGTTTTCCCTCCGTTTCCTGCTAATTAGTTTCACCTGTGTTTCATTATCCCTCCTGTGTATATATACCCCTTTGTTTAGTTCATTCATTGTCCAGTATTGAATTGTCTACATTTGGTGTCTCCATCTTCCCGTGTCTCCATTTACCAGTGAGTGTTTGTTAATAAATCTACGTGTTTTTGATAATCCCGTGTTTCGTGCCTTTGTGTGCAGAGTACACCGTGACAGTCTAGCAGCTATGGATTTGAATAATTTTACTAATATATATATAGGTGAACATATGTGCATATATGCACACACACATACATATATACCAATTTCTGTTTAACAGAGAGAAGATTCTTTCAACACATTTCTAAACATAATAGTTTTAAAAACTCTTTTCTAATAACTGATTTATTTTATCTTTGCCATGATGATAGTAAATAATATTTTACTAGATATTTTTCAAGACATTTCTATACAGCTTAAAGTGACATTTAAAGGCTTAACTAGGTTAACTAGGCAGGATAGGGTAATTAGGCAAGTTATTGTATAACGATGGTTTGTTCTGTAGACTATCGGAAAAAAAAATATATAGCTTAAAGAGGCTAATAATTTTTACCTTTTAAAATGGTTTAAAAAAAATTTAAAACTGCTTTTATAATAAAACAAATAAGACTTTCTCCAGAAGAAAAAAATATTATCAGACATACTGTGAAAATGTCCTTGCTCTGTTAAACATCATTTGGGAAATATTTAAAAAATAAATTCTGATTTCAACTCTGTGTGTGTGTATATATATATATATATATATATAAGGCTGTTAACTAAGGTAGAGTTGTCACGTTACTGAAGCTATGTTAGTGCTTCTGTCCCTGTCATCTTATTTTTATTATGGGATTGTTATTAATTCTAATAATTATTATTAATCATTATTATTATGCATAACATACTGTATAATTTCATACAGGCTCAGGAAAACATGGTTGTATCTTTTACAATTAACAAAAAACAACATAAATGTAATGGGTTTCTTATATTATAATATGAGATTATATACGTTGAATAGTCAAACAAGAGAGGAAAACTAACAAGATTTAAGCAGGTTACTTGTGGATGAAAAATGTTGCACACAATAAAGGTAACAACAAATTCATGTTAACTTTTTAAAAGAAAAATATAAATTTAAATTAAGTTTAATTAAACCTGCAACTTTAAAGTTGTTGCGCTTGTAACATCAGTCACATGATAACGTAAACATGACTGATGATGTATGATCATAATCATGTTAAATGAGATTTGGCTATTGAGTACCTACTCTTTTAGTCCTCAGTAAATAATTACTTTTTGAAAATGAGTACCTCACCCTCAAAGGCATAATTAAAAATGTGAGTTTGTTTAATAATATTGCAAAAAGTGTTTTAAACTTCAAAACCTGCAAAAGTCATGGAATTTTGACATGGCATTTTCCAGGTCTCTGGAAAACTCACAAAATATTGGAAAAGTCATGGAAATTAGTTTAACAAATATCTGTATTGACTATAGGTTAGCTGTCTTTACTTCTTTTCTGTCCTTGGCCAAGAACATGCTCTTCCATTAAAAAAGTGCTGTACTGTGTAAGCATTATTCATTTATTCATTTTCTTTTCGGCTTAGTCCCTTTATTAATCTGGGGTCGCCACAGCGGGATGAACCGCCAACTTATCCAGCATATGTTTTACGCAGCGGATGCCCTTCCAGCTGCAACCCATCACTGGGAAACATTCATACACACTCATTCACTACGGACAATTTTTTTAGCCTACCCAATTCACCTATACTGCATGTCTTTGGACTTGTGGGGGAAACCGGAGCACCCGGAGGAAACCCACGCGAACACTGGGAGAACATGCAAACTCCACACAGAAATGCCAACTGACCCAGCCGAGGCTCAAACCAGCGACCTTCTTGCTGTGAGGCGAACGTGCTACCCACTGCGCCACCGCGTCGCCCTGTGTAAGCATTATCTAAATCAATTTTACATATGTATATAAATAAATATGTATATAAATAAATTTAAACTAAATATATGCTGTAATAAATTTGAACATGCATTGTTTTCCTTATTATTTACCATGTATACATAAACATTACATGAAACATTAGGCCCTGAAAATTTACTTAAAAGTCCTGGAAAAGTCATGGAATTTTGGTGGTAAAAATGTGTATGAACCCTGTTCTAATAACTGATTCCTTTTATAATTGCCATGATGACAGTACATAATATCTTACTGGATATGTTTCAAGATACTTGTATTCAGCTTAAAGTGACATTTAAAGGCTTAACTAGGTTAATTTGGTTAACTAGGCAAGTTAGGGTAGTTAGGCAAATCATTGTACAACGATGGTTTGTTCTATAGACAATCGAAAAAAATGCTTAAGGGGCTAATAATATTGACCTTAAATGTTTTTTAAAAACTGCTTTTATTCTAGCCGAAATAAAACAAATAAGTATACTATTGGAAATACTGTGAAAATTTCCTTGCTCTGCTAAACATCATTTGGGAAATATTTGAAAAAGAAAAAAGTTCACAGGAGGGTGAATAATTTTGACTTCAGCTGTATATATATTAGTATTGAGTGTCTAAACAAACCTATAAATGTGTAAATACAGCAAAATGTTAATTGAACTTTTAATTTACAGTTACAGGTACAAAGAATGGCCACAGTTCAAAACTGTGAGGTCCCTATATTGGACTTTGTCATGCAGTGTAGGGAAAACACCTTTGAGGTTTCCCTCTGGTGTGACAGTGACCACCTCAAAGCAGTTGTGAAGTGAGACAACTGCGGCAAGCAAATTAAACTCCTCGGCACAACGATTGAGGTGAGCAATGTGTTCAACATGTTTTTGGGGTGTCACTATTCAAACTGAACCAGAAAACCTTTGTGTGCTGACTTGACGTATACTCTGGGGTCTGAGGTGATTTTGGGGCCCCCAATATGTTTGACATGCCCTGACATTTGGGATTATTTCAGCTACTTATTACATAGTAAAACATGTATTTTTTTGTATTCAGCACAAACTGTGTTACAATAATATGTGAGAAATATTGATGTACATGCTTGCGTTTTTTAGAAAAAACATATTATGCATGGTTAGTAGGTTTTGGAGAAAACAATGTAGCTGAAATAAGGTCCAAAAAACCCCAGTGAATGGGCCTGAACAAGACTTTTGTGTAACCAGTCTTGTAGGTGAAGAAGATTTAGATTTTCTAAACCTATGTGAAGACATCCTTAATTGGGTGAGTGGAGGGCCATATGAATCTGCCATTATATGTCTTTGAAAACAGGTGATAGGTTCTGAAAGGGGTCATAAAAGAGCACAAGAGAGGACTTGGGGATACAATGCAGAACCATCTGTGTCAGAAAAGCATGAAATGTATACAACATATGTTGAAACTGTCATGTATGTTTGAAAAAACACATACTGTATGGAATAGACGGGTCCAGTTTAGATGTTTAAAAACAAACACTAATCATAATTGCCAAATTTCAACTATATGTGGTAAAACAGTGATGAATACATTAGATCTGTACATTATAAGGGCCAACAAGAAGAGGGGGCTTTAAATTGGGGTCGTAAAGTAGTAGGAGCTGGGAGAGGCCTGTTGAACCAAGAACCTGCTGTGAAAACACAAAGGTGGGAGGAAGCAAGGTTATAGGGTATAGCAAATTTGAAGGACATTGGATTTGTCCTGGGGAGAGACTGAGATGGGTTTGCTCCAGGCTGTCTCTGCTTTTTTTGGAAAATATTCCAATAAAGTATATTCTTCTGATATTCAGAACCTCCAGACTGAGTTTGATTCATTAAAAGAAAAGCCGGAAACCACGACATATTTACTTCACAATGTATTCAAAGAAAACATTACAATGATTTACATTTTGTAAAGTCTATTTTGGGTCAGCTTACTGTATGTAGCTGAAAATCTATAACAAATGACTTTATTTGTAGGAGAAAACAAATGCAATGAAGTCAATGATTAAAGGATTTCAGCTTCAGAATATCTTCTTTTGTGTTCAACAAAAGAAAGAAGCACAAAGATTTCTTTGTGAAATCACTTCTTTCAAGAAATTGAGGGTGAGTACATTTAAATTTTTGGGTGACTTATCCTTTAATTACAGTCGTGGCCAAAAGTTTTGAGAATTACATAAATATTGGAAATTGGAAAAGTTGCTGCTTAAGTTTTTATAATAGCAATTTGCATATACTCCACAATGTTATGAAGAGTGATCAGATGAATTGCATAGTCCTTCTTTGCTATGAAAATTAAGTTAATCCTGAAAAAAACTTTCCACTGCATTTCATAGCTGTCATTAAAGGACCTGCTGAGATCATTTCAGTAATCGTCTTGTTAACTCAGGTGAGAATGTTGACGAGCACAAGGCTGGAGATAATTATGTCAGGCTGATTGGGTTAGAATGGCGGACTTGACATGTTAAAAGAGTGATGCTTGAAATCATTGTTCTTCCATTGTTAACCATGGTGACCTGCAAAGAAACGCGTGCAGCCATCATTGCGTTGCATAAAAATGGCTTCACAGGCAAGGATATTGTGGCTACTAAGATTGCACCTAAATCAACAATTTATAGGATCTTCAAGGAAAGAGGTTCAATTCTTGTTAAGAATTAACAGGGGCGTCCAAGAAAGTCCAGCAAGCGCCAGGATCGTCTCCTAAAGAGGATTCAGCTGCAGGATTGGAGCGCCACCAGTGCAGAGCTTACTCAGGAATGGCAGCAGGCAAGTGTGAGCGCATCTGCACGCACAGTGAAGCGAAGACTTTTGGAAGATGGCCTGGTGTCAAGAAGGGCAGCAAAGAAGCCACTTCTCTCCAAAAAAAACATCAGGGACAGATTGATCTTCTGCAAAAAGTATGGCGAATGGACTGCTGAGGACTGGGGCAAAGTCATATTCTCAGTTGAAGCCCCTTTCCGATTGTTTGGGGCATCTGGAAAAAGGCTTGTCCGGAGAAGAAAAGGTGAGCGCTACCATCAGTCCTGTGTCATGCCAACAGTAAAGCATCCTGAGACCATTCATGTGTGGGGTTGCTTCTCATCTAAGGGAGTGGGCTCAATCACAATTTTGCCCAAAAACACAGCCATGAATAAAGAATGGTACCAAAACACCCTCCAACAGCAACTTCTTCCAACAATCCAACAACAGTTTGGTGAAGAACAATGCATTTTCCAGCACGATGGTGATTATGAAAGAATGGGTTGCTATCAGTCAGGATTTGGCCCAGAAGTTGATTGAGAGCATGCCCAGTCGAATTGCAGAGGTCCTGAAAAAGAAGGGCCAACTCTGCAAATACTGACTCTTTGCATAAATGTCATGTAATTGTCAATAATAGCCTTTGAAACGTATGAAGTGCTTGTAATTATATTTCAGTACATCACAGAAACAACTGAAACAAAGATCTAAAAGCAGTTTAGCAGCAAACTTTGTGAAAACTAATTTTTGTGTCATTCTCAAAACTTTTGGCCACGACTGTATACAGTAGTCAACATTTGAAATGGATCAAAATCTTTCATTAAAGTTGTCCTAAACTATTAAACAGCAGTGCACTTAAAAACTCTTTTTTGATCCCTTTCAAATGCAATAGTACCTGGATCCAGCCTTTATGATGCAAGTGGATAATGCATTTCTCAGAGATGCAATGTCAGACACAATGCACTCAATGGAGCTAGCGACGTCAGGGTTAGGTGAGCCCATTAAAAAGCATTGCATGCAGCTCAGATTGCATCTGCACCAGGTCTGCATCCACACCCCTCTCTGCAAATGTTGACTACTGTATGCCTGTGAAAGTTAATTATATGGTTGATTAGTGACTTTAAAGTATACTTTATTTGTTTTACTAATACCTTAAGTAAATTGAGTGTATATACCATAATTATACTATTTCTGAGTAAAGAGATGCTGAAAAATAACTTCAGCTTATTCCAAATTCAATAACAAACCACTAGTTTACTAAGTGTATAAAACTACTAGTGGTGTGGTGAAAGCACTCATTAGTGGCTGAGTAGTTAAAGTCAGGCTTATGATCCAAAGGTTGCAGGATCGAGCCCTGGCACCACCAGGAATTGTAGGTTGTTTGTGTATTCGTTGGGTGTGTCCAATACTGTTTGTGCAGTTGTATTGGTGCAATGCCCAAAATTCTTTAACATGGTACAAAGTTCAAACACTTTTTTCTTTTTTTACCACAAGTATCAAAAAAGTATACTACTAGTATATACTCATGAGATCACGTGTTGTACAAATGAAAAAAAGAATAGTCATTTTCAAAAATAAAAATATACTTAATATTTATTCACACTCAATTGGTTGGAAACCTTTCTTTCTTCTGCTGAACACAAACTTATTTTGAAAAATGTTAGAAACCTTTAATGATTGACTTCCATTGTCAGCATTTTTCAAAATATCTTTTCCATTCAACAAAAGAAATGTTTGTGACAAGTGAATGATGACAGAATTTTCTATTTTGGGTGAACTATCCCTTTAAAGTGTACTACTGTAACTCATTAGTACACTTAGAAGTATACTTTTATATACTAAAAGTGGACCAATTTAGTCCCAATAGGAATTCAAGTAGTATACTACTATTACATTGATGTTAAAATTAAAATATGCTTCTACATTACTTAATTAACCTAATAAAATTAACTTGAAGTATACTTTTTTCATAAGAGAATTGCTGGTTTTATCTTAGAGGTTGCAAAGTTTATAATTATAATGGCAGCAAGTTTAAATGTTGTTGACGATGTTGTTGTTTTAAAATGTAATTGTCATTTAGACATACATGACTTTCATCCAGCAGTGACATTAACATATATTTTTATAAATACACCAGAATATTTTTTTTTTCTTTTCCAGAATTCTGATCAGGGACCAGTGACGAAAATTGTTACAATCATTGGGATATGTGAGATTGATGCTCACGCTCTTGGTCGAAGATTTCATTGAGCTAATAGATTCAACTGGAATCTTTGAACTGTCAGGAGATGAGCCTGATCTCCCAAGATCTCCCAACTGCCATTTAATGCAGAAGTAACCAACTAATTGGGGAGGTTCATTAATGCATTAGTTAACATGAATTAAGAATGAACAACACATCTTCAATAACTGACAGATTGATATGTTTAGTTTTAATTTTACGTGTATGCAATTTTATAGATTGTTCTTTGTACTTTATTCATTTAGGTATGTAATTGCACCTTGTAATTGTATGTTTTACTATTTAACTATTTACTATTTGTCTGGGATACACTAAATAAAATATTGTATCGATATTGTGTTGTCCTATAATGTGCGGCTATTGGGGAGCCTCTATCAATATACAGGGTAATCAAATTGATTTAATTGAGAACCCACTTTTTTTTTACATGCACTTTCACTTTTCAATCCCATGACCACACATGCTCTATTTAGTTGCAGGACCGAGTCATAACATAACCTAGCATAATCCTCTGCCAGTCTAATTATTTAAGCAGTGTTACAGCTGAATACCATGTAACAGCAACATATTTGGGAGTAAGCCTGTTATGTAGACTGAAATTGTGAAGTGTACTTCAACAACGAAGTACATTCTGTGATCATGATCATAATATAAGGAAAAATGTTTTATTAAGAGATTTAGAGTATGTGTCATATGAGGTCCTGGCATCACATCTCGGGTGTTGGGGTCATCAGAAATCTTCAGAAGAGGCTATTTGTTTAGACAGCTGTTTTAGGGGGCCCTGAAAAGTCTACATTTTTAAAAAATAGTAGAGATAAATACAAAAAATACGTTTTTTTCACTGATCTGTGTACAATAGGATTGTTTTAACAATTTTGTATGTATTACTATATGTATAAATTACATTGTCATCAAACAAACAAAAATTTTTTTTACATTGTTTCTTTGATGCTTTTTGTTATATAGTTAAACGTAACATCCTTCTTCCAAACTTGACCTGGCATGGGTTTCACTAAGTGGAAAAAAAATGGAGAAAAATAAACATTGTTTTAACTTTTTTTGTAAGGCATAAACATTAAGAAAAACATTAATTTAATTTAGGCTTAATAGTAGTCTGTTATAAAACACTGGTTCAATATTAGCTGCAGTAAATAAAACATTCAATGTGAGCAGTAGCATTTAATAAATAACTTAAAGGGATAGTTCACCCAAGAATGAAAATGTATTCGCTATTTACCCTCCCTAAAAAACCTTTATGGTTTTCTGTCTTCTGCAGATATTTTGAAGAGTGCTGAAAACCTGTAACCATTGACTTTCATGGTGGAAAAAAACAGATACTACTGAAGTCATTTGTTACAGGTTTCCAAAATATCTTATGTTGTGTTTGACAGAAGAAAGAAACTCATAAGAGTTTGAAACAAGTAAAGCACAGGTGTCAAAGTCAGTTCCTGGAGGGCCACATCTCTGCACAGTTTAATTCCAGCCCTAATTAAACACACCTGATCCAACTAACTGAATCCTTTAGGCTTGTTTGAAACCTGCAGGTAAGTGTGTTAGAGCAGGGTTGTAACTAAACTGCGCAGGGCTGCGGCTCTCCAGGAATTGTTTCAGATAGTCAACAGCAAAGAAAAAGTGAAGCCTCTTGTAAAGGAGAACAAGATGAAAAGTGCACCTTTAAAAGATAGTGAAAGAAGATACATCTCTCATATGTGTGGTTAAGCCAGGACAAACAAGCCGACGTTGTCCTTAGAACAAAGAAACCTCTAAAACTCACACAGCAGAGAGGGAAAGGACAGCAGACTGAGGCACTTCAGTGCTAGAGAGCCTAGGTCCATCCATCATTCGAAGTCATACTGCAAACTGTAATACAGAGAATGTTTCTAAGTCCCTTTGTGAGAGTGCTTTTGGGGACTGCCAGATCATTGAAGTGAAATTTGCGGGTATCAGTACCATTTGTCTCTTGGACACAGGATCAGAAGTCACTACTATCACTGAGTCACATTTTAAGAATCACTTCGTAGAAGTTGTGTTGTCTTTCAGCAACTGGGTCTGTCTCGCAGCAGCAAATGGCCTGGACATTCCCATCATAGGTTGTCTAGTTACATGTTACATGGAAAGTGTGTGTTTGTAATTAAAGAGACTGAAACCCATGGGACAGAGTTGAAGAGATTGCCTGGCATCGCTGGGATGAATGTGTTGAGTGAACTTAAAGATCTATTCATGACTACTGGAGACATGAAGTAGATGAACAGATATAGTTGTGGTTTTAAGGAGGCAATGGTCCAGCAAGTGTTGGCTAACATAAAGATTCAAACTGAGACATTAAGCTGCAATGACAAGATTGGCTTCGTTAAAGTTGCTGGCAAGCAAGCAATTACTATCCCTCCATTCAGTGAACGTGTTTTGAAATCGCTGCGCTGTCCAAGCCGCCAGAAGTTGCAAAAAGAGCTTGTTGAGATTGAGGAGAGGGAAGGTACCTTGCATGTTAAAGCTGTACAGCAACATCAGGTGAATGTGGAGATAAGCACCACAGAGCAACTGCCATTTCCAGTGCAAATTAATTTAGAGAACCTTACAGAAATTCAACGTCGCACACTTTAGGAACTACTGGTCAAACACTGTGATGTGTTTTCAAAGAACAATTATGACTTTGGTTACACAACTGCCGTTACACACAGTGTCCCGACAAGAGATGCTCCTCCTATTAAACAAATACTTCGCAGAATACCACCTCAGGTGTGTCAGGAAGTAAAAAAACATGTTCAAGGTTTGGTATCTCAAGGTATTCTCCAAGAAAGCTGTAGTCCATGGCATCCCCAGCTACGATTGTAATTAAGAAAGATGGTAGTGTATGCTTTTGCTGCGACTACAGAAGGTTAAATAAAGTGACTTGCAAAGATGCTTATCCTTGCCCTCATGTGGAGGAATCACTAGATGCTTTAGGAAATGCACAGCTGTTCTCCACCCTTGATCTTACCTCTGGGTATTTCCAAGTTGCGAGGAGAATAGAGCAAAGACAGAGGTAACCACTCCCTTTGGATTATTTGAATGGACCAGGATGCCATTCGGGCTCTGTAACCCTCCTGCGACCTTACATCGTCTAATGGGGGTGGTGCTCGGAGATGTAACTTTTGACATACTGCTCATCTGCCTGGATGACATTATTGTTTTTTCAAAAGATTTTGAAAGTCATTGTCAAAGACTGGAAATAGTGTTCAACCGATTGAGAGAGCATGATTTGAAACTAAAACCCAGCAAGTGCTTCCTTTTGAAACCCAAGGTGAAATTCTTGGGTCATCTAATATCGTCCCAGGGAATAAAGGTGGATGGAGAGAAAACTCAGGTGTTGTCTTTGTGGATCAGAGAAGAATGGCAGAAATTACAGTGCTTTCAAACTAGAGTTGCTAGCTCTAAAATGGGCTGTAACCGAAAAGTTTAAAGAATACTTGATCTACTCCAAGTTCTCAGTGATTACAGATCACAACCCTTTGCACTACCTGGAAACAGGTAATCTAGGAGCAGTTGAACAACGGTGGATAGCTCGGTTGTCAGCGTTTGATTTTGAAGTCTTCTACAAACCAGGACGACAAAATACAAATGCAGATGTTCTTTTGAGGATTCCATCTGGAGAAGAGCCACAGCAGGAAGACTCTGATAAAGATTTCATTAAGATGAATTCAGATGAAGTGCGCACATGCTTATGGCCAGCCGCTAAAAAGCAGCAGAGAGCACAAGCTTCACTCCAAGTGTCTGTGGCAAGGAAAGTCCCTGGATACAGCTGGAGTGATCTAGAAGAGCAACAAAAGACAGTCCCTCAAATAGCTCCTATCTACCGTGCTGTTCTTAAAAACAAGAATCTGAGCCCAGTTGAGCAGCGCAACATGAATGCTGAGTTAAAAAAAACTTGCTAAACAATTCATATGACTTAAGCTTTTAGTGATGTTCCATTCCACCCTTGATCCTCGAGATGGCGAAAAAATTTGTCAACTTGTGGCACCAGAATCTCTGCATTACAAAGTGTACGAGAGTCAGCATGATCATTGTGGCCATTTGGAAGAAAGAACCACACTGGAGCGCATGAGACGAAGCTATTACTGGCTAACGAAGAGTAAGGATGGTCAAAGCTGGATGCAGGAATGCAAGAGATGTGCTCTCGCGAAGGATGTCTTTCATAAAATAAGAGCTCCGATGACGTGCACTAATGTATCTGTAATGGATTTTACAGTCTTGGAGGAATCTGTAGGAGGATATGAAAATGTTCTCGTCTTAACTGACATGTTCACCCGTTTCACCGTGGCAGTGCAAACTAGAAATCAGGCCACCCACACCTTTGCAAAAGCCCTTGTGGAGCATTGGTTTATTCATTATGGCTGTCCTGCACGAGTACATTTCGACCAAGGTCGATGTTTTGAAACTAATGTTATCAAAGATCTGTGTAAAGTCTATGGAATCAAAAAGAGTCACACAACCCCGTATCACCCGCAGGGTAACTCCCAGTGTGAAAGATTCAACAGAACCATGCATGACATGCTGAGAATGTTACCCCCAGAAAAGAAAAGGAATTGGAAACAGTATCTGCCTGAGTTGGTTATGGCATACAATAGCCGAGTCCACACTTCAACTGGCCATTCACCATTCTACTTCATGTTCGGTAGGGATGCCCGAATGCCAATGGATATCCTTAACGGAAGAGACATAGAGGACAGTGAAGTTGGCAATCTCGATGACTGGGTGAAAAACCATCATGACGGATTGAAGACCACTGTTGAAGTAGTTAACTCTGCAGCACGAGAAGCTTCAAGACGAAGAAAAAGAGCCTATGATCGCAGATCCCATAGTGCACTTATGAGACCTGGTGACAGTGTTCTTTTACGAAATCATTCACATAAGGGTAGGAATAAGATACAAGATCATTGGGAACCCTTGCCTTACATTGTGGTGAAACAAAATCACGCAGACATTCCAGTTTACACGTTTCGTGAGGAAAGAGAAAGGTGATCCATGTAAAGTTGTACACAGAGATCAACTTAGAAATTGCACTTTTCAGTCACTCCTATCGTCTCATACACCTAGACATGGATCTAGAGCTCACACAGATCAGGCACACATTGATTCGGAAGATCACAATGTTCTTGCAGTCCCTGTTACATTTACACCAACTACACTTCCAGACACACAAGGTAGAAGGGAAAGTGGGGATAGGCATCAGAGAACATGATAATGGAATGTCAGCTGAAGATTCAGTTGACCAATCTGATCTGATTTAATAGAGTCTGTAATTTCTGGTGTTCTGAAGCTGTAAGTGAAAACGAAAGCATTCCTGAACCTAGACGTTCACAGCGTTTGAACAAAGGTATTTTACCTGTTAGGTACAGAACTGATTATGTCTTGAAATAAGCTTACGCCACCCTTGAAACTTTAAGGTTTTGAAAGTCTCTTTTAATGTGTATCTTTATCTTACTGATTGAAAACATTTCATTGTTGTACTGATGTTCACACTGAAAGTGTGTACCTGCTATTTTCTATTTTCTGTTCTTTATTTATCAGAACTGAGTCACTGAAGTCATTTAAAGAAGATGTGCTGTCCCGACCTAGAAGCACTGTTTATTAAC